>SJYV01051413.1:84375-116733 GCA_006410875.1 Neotragus pygmaeus | reverse complement strand
CATTCTGAAGGAGATCAGCCCTGGGATTTCTTTGGAAGGAATGATGCTAAAGCTGAAACTCCAGTACTTTGGCCACCTCATTAGAAGAGTTGACTCATTGGAAACGACTCTGATGCTGGGAGGGATTGGGGACAGGAGAAGAGGACAATAGAGGATGAGATGGCTGGATGGCATCACTGACTCAATGGACCTGAGTCTGAATGAACTCCGGGAGTTGGTGATGGACAGGGAAGCCTGGTGTGCTGCGATTCATGGAGCTGCAAAGAGTCGGACACGACTGAGCGACTGAACTGAACTGATAACTCATTGGGCTGTTTCATGATTGTCTGGGTTTTTTAACTGAAAGTTTTAAAAAATATTTAGAAAAAGTTTGTTTCTACTGGAGTTAAATATGATATATCCTCAAATATAATTTATGTATTCATTTGAAGTAAGCTACAGTTCTCAATTCATATATCTTCACAGCTAACCCTTGAATATCATTAGACATACTCTTGATATTGTTGTTGTTGTTCAGTCGTAGTAGTTAGTAGTTTGTCGCTCAGTCGTGTCCGACTCTTTGCGACCCCGTGGACTGCAGCCGACTAGGCTCCTCCCTCCATGGGATTCTCCAGGCAAGAGTACTGGAGTGGGTTGCCGAAGTTTCCTTCTCCAGGGGATCTTCCCGACCCAGGGATCGAACCCGGGTCTCCCACATTGCCGGCAGATGCTTTAACCTCTGAGCCACAAAGGAATCGGTAGCTAAGTCATGTCCAACTTTTTGCAACCCCATGGCCTGCAGCATGTTATGTTTATTGAATGAAGTAGATGTTCTACAGAGTCTTCCATTAGTCACTTTACTCTGCTGGAGTATCACCTATTATCAGAATCTCCATTTTTATTTCTTTTGTGTTATTGTTTCCTGTTACTGTTTTATCACTTGAGAGAGGAATCACACTACAGTTGAACAAAGGCTGAATAAGTTGTCTATATTTATTGTACTCCACTTCTGATGGGCTAATACTTTCTTCACAATCTTAACAATATTAAACACACACACACACATACATACACAGATTCATCCTTTGATGTCTCTGTGCCAGTGAAATTGCTTAGAGATAGAAGCAAATCAATTAGCAGTATTGCGAATATGGGGACAAGCGCTCTCAGGAAAACTTCCCTTGATTAAAGCATGACCATTTTTCTGCTCCACAATGACTGGTGGCTGTAAAAGAGACACATGGTATCTAGAGAAGGGCAATATAAAGCGATTGGCTCTGGGCCAAACTAAGCTGCTTCATGCCATCAACTTCTTTACATTTGGATCCAAATTAAAATCTAATTTAGAGGGAGCTTAAATTAAAAAAACACACTTAATTCCTTCAATTTGCAGACCTATTCCATTCCATTAGGCAACTAATTTCTACCTGTCAGATTTGGAATGAAAGTGGTCTCTCTCTGGAGGAAACTTTTCACTTGTAGTAATTAGGTATGGGGAGCCTGTGATGATACCTGTGCTTTGATAGCTGCTTGTGTTTAACTCTCCAAGCTTATGAACCCCTGGGTAAACTCAACTGAAGTGTCAACTTCAATACTTGAAGATTTTTTTTTCAGCTTTTCCTGATAGGAAAGCTGAAATGAGATTACATATTTCATAATTAAATAACACAACTACTTTAATTTTTATTAGAGAATCATGAAAGGTTACCTTCTATAAAATGCAAGAGAGTAAATTCCTCTGTTGATCTATTGTTCTAATCAGCTCCTGAATAAAATCTGAAGAGGTCTTGATTACAATTAGATAAAAGCAGGGAGAGTACACGTGTACAACAATATCAAAGTAATGACTAAAAGATTAGCAAGCAGGATGAGTCATAAGAGGTATGTCAGGCTCTGATACTCCTCTTGACTTGTGCAACATGGCAGGTTACAGTGTAGAAGTCCAAGGCTGTAGGCAGAATGTTGAGGTCCCAAGCTTTGCCACTCACTGGCTGGGAAACGTCGGCGAAAGTACTTGACCTCACTTAGCTTCATCATTCCGTCATTTATAAAGTGATCTTTTTTTCTCAAATTCATGAGAGACAACATTTTATAGATGTACATGTTTGAGTGCTTCTCAAAAGCATTCATTGTGTTCAGTGATGAATATAAAAGTTCCTGTTACATTAAAGCTACACTGTACCATAAGCTATTTTTGTCCAAATTGAACAACAAAAAGTCTGTTTCAACATTATTCAGTCCTCATTACAGTGCAGTTTCTTTTTTTTTCTCCCTTCCTCCCTCCCTCCTTCCATCCCTCCCTCTGTCTCTTCAATTCTTCCTTCTTTCCTTTGTCTCTGTCTCTTATACACATCTATTTGGANCCCAGATCATCCCGCCCTCTCCTACTCCCTCTGATGCCAAAAGTCCATTGTCTATGTCTGTGTCCTTTTGTTGTCACACATACAGGGTCGTCCTTACTATCCTTCTAAATTCCGTATATATGTGTCAGTATGCTGTATTGGTGTTTTTCTTTCTGGCTTACTTCACTCTAAATTAAATGTTTCATAAAATGCAAGTGGGTAAGTTATTTTAACTTAATTAGTTTATAAATATTAAGACCAACACATGTAAAAGATTTGGAGACAGAGGGTGAATTTGTGAATACAAGAGACAAGGAAATTTTCCTATGAGGGCTGAATGTCTTCATATTTTTAAAATGTAAATTGAGAATATCTAAAGATCCACATAAAACTAGAAATGGGCTTTTCAAACTCTAAAGTGTGAAAGATTCCTCTAGGAAAAACTAAAACATGCTAACTGTCTTAGATTTAGTTTTCAACAACTTCCTATGTTAACTGATTCTCTGAAGGAAGATGAAAAGTTAATTCATGATGTTCATGCAGAGCTCTTTCATGTCCAGATTATTTTGCATAATTAATTCATAATAAATGACTATATTAAAATACAGACAGCTTTAAAAATCAATGGCATTATTTAAATAATAACCTATAAATATAAGGTAGAAAGAGATGCCTTTGTTTTTTATGTAGCATTAAATTGTTTATAGCTTCAAAGAAGATATATTGATAAAAATGGCTAATAAATGAAAAGATGCTTAACATTATTTATCAGTAGAGAAATACAAATCAAAACTGCAGTGGGATATCACTTCTTACCTAGTAGAATGGCTGCTATCAAAAATCTTAAAATAACAAGGGTTGGAGAGACTGTGGGGTAATTGAGATTCTTGCACACTATTGGTGGTAATATAAAATTATGTGGTCACTGTGGAAAACAGCATGATGGCTCCTAAAATAAAGTAAAATTATCATATAATCCAGGAATCCACTTCTGAAAATATATCCAAGATAACCAAGAGGAAGATCTGGAAGAGAAATTTGTATACCCATGTTTGTAGGAGCATAGATCATGATACCTATAACCTAAATATTTGGAGGCACATTGACATCCATCAATGGACACTTGGAAGCAACCTAACTGTTACTTGATGAATGATTGGATAGGCAAAATGTGGTGTGTACATTTAATGGAAATTTACTCAGCTTCAAAAAGGAAAGAAATTCCTAAATATGTTACAACATAAATGAGCCTGGAGAACATTATGCTATGTGAAAATTAGTTTGTGTTAAAAAGACACTGTATGATTTCATTTAATAAATTATTAATGCTTAAGTAGTCAAAGCTGCTGATAGATGGAAGAATGGTATCTGCCAGTAGCTGTGGCAGAGAGAAACGGGGAGTTTTATTTTGAGTATAGACTTTCAGTTTTACGAGATGAAGAGATCCTGAAAATGGGTAAGGATAGCAGTTGCAAACACCATGGTTTGTGTTCTTGTGGATGGTAGTTTTGAATATATTTAATACCACTGGACTTACACTTAAAAATAGTTAAGATGATATAAAAATGTCTGGCACAAAAATGATACACACTTAAATAAAAGTAAATCATTGCCTCTTTTGGGAAATCAGCCTGGAAACTTAAAAACCACAAAATTTACACAATAATTGATATTGTATTCTTATATCTCAAAATTTAAGAGAAACAAAACATTTCCACAATTTCAGCACAACAAATATCCACTAAAGTAATATTTTTGTCACAAAATATTATCTAAAATAATAGTATAATTTTTAAATTATAGAATATTATTGAATTTTTAATAATTCTGAAAGCAGGTTAATAAATAAAAACTTTTTAAATGGTGAAATATAATTTTATCTAATGTGAAGTAGAGTACTCAGTAGAATTCTGGAAGTTAACTATATCAAAATGATAACAGTGACTTCCCAGATTCTAGAATCATGACTTTCTGTTCTTCATACCTTGGTTGTTTTCCAGTTTTAATAAAGATATTTCAGTTTTTTTTAACTTAAAGTGATAAAAGTCTCCAAATGGCACACTTACATATGTGAATATGTGGCTAAATTAGCTGACTGTGTTACACTTATAAACATAGGAGTTTAAATATAAACTTTTAAATAAAATGAAAAGTGAAAATGAAAGTCACTTAGTCATGTCATCTCTTTGCGACACCATGGACTATACAGTCCATGGAATTCTCCAGGCCAGATAATTCTGAGTAGGCTTTTCCTTCTCCAGGGGATCTTCCCAACCCAGGGATTGAACCGAAGTCTCCCACATTGCAGGTGGATTCTTCACCAGCTGAGCCACAGGGGAAGCCCTTTAAATAAAATATACAAATTTAAATGTGCACTTGACATGTATACTTATTTCCATCAATATGTAATATAATATTTCACTAATATTGAATAGGTGATCATTTATAATGAGAAACTATTAAAAAATCTAAATTAAGGCACACTGTTGTTACCTTTAAGAGAGCAATGCAAACAACTATGAATATCTGAGGTGGTTCCAACTTCTAATATAGCCTTGGGCTTTTTTGGCATTCTGATTTAGTAATCACTAAATGGACCATTGATGTGCTGGATATTTAGAATAAGATCAAATAGGAAAGATACAAATCATCAAAAAAAAAAATCTTCAAATAGGAAAGATACAAATCATCAAGAAAAAAAAAATCTTCAAATAGGAAAGATACAAATCATCAAGAAAAAAAATGTTTTCCAAAATAGTATACATAATTCCATCAGTTTTCTGTGCTAATAATGTTTTAAACCACCTATATACAAAATTCTTCTTTTGACATTTTTAAAATTAGTGAAGTAAAAAAAGAAAAATTTGCATCTAACAAAAAGGATTTTTAATAGTTTTTTAAATATCTTGGCCCAATATGTTTATTATTTTAATTTTCATTTATTTACCTATTTGCTAAGCAACATGTGGGATCTTAATTCCCTGACCATGTATCAAGCCCATACCCCCTGCAGTAGGCTGGCCTGCTAGGGAAGTGCCAAAGTAATTTTTAACAACTAAAATTTACAATAAAAGCCAAATTATTTTCCAGAGAGAATTGACTATTATTTTGAAAATCACATTTTTGTAAAGCAGATTATTTTCCATAGCTGACTGTTTATGACTTTAAGAAACAATTATATTAAACGATACCTGTGCTTACTGAAAGACAAGTTTCCAAAGAAAAATCTCATGTCTGCTTTTGAATAGACATTTAATAATAATGAAATACCAAAAANTTGAAAATCACATTTTTGTAAAGCAGATTATTTTCCATAGCTGACTGTTTATGACTTTAAGAAACAATTATATTAAACGATACCTGTGCTTACTGAAAGACAAGTTTCCAAAGAAAAATCTCATGTCTGCTTTTGAATAGACATTTAATAATAATGAAATACCAAAAATCACATCAAATATTTAAAAATAAACTGTCAAACCTACAACCTTAGCTTATTTTAATTTGTGAATAACCAATAACCTTAAAGAGAACATGTAAATATGATCTAAAATCATAGGTACTCATCTGTGTGTGAAATTTTTGCCAACATAAAACAAACGTAAAAAAAAATAGTAGTAATATTTGTACAGTTCAGTTCAGTTCAGTCACTCAGTCATGTCAGGCTCTTTGCGACCCCACGGATTGCAGCACACCAGGCTTCCCTGTCCATCACCAATTCTCAGAACTTGCTCAAACTCATATCCATCGAGTGGGTGATGCTACCCAACCATCTCATCCTCTGAATGTTCATACAAGTGAAACATTTTTTAAGATGCATTTTTATTATTTGATAAGAATGTAGACAGACACAAAAGAAATAATCAGTAGTTCTGTTTTACTGTTTTTAACTTTATGAATTTCTCAGATAAATCTGCCAATCATTAATATAAATACATGTCTGGAACACTTGGTCTTTAAAGTTGGATATCTATTTCTTCTCTAAATTTGATCACATGACATTACTAAGACTAATTCAATTTTATGATTCAAATATATCCAGATATTTTAATCTATATTTGTCAGATTGCAGTTGAATTCCAAATGTGTTTTGAAACAATTTAAATTGTATTAAGGTTTACTTCTAACATATCCATAAACCTATGTAAAGAAGAGTCTTAAAAATTTTTTTAGTAAGTATTATCATCTTGCCTTTGTACTGAATAGAATTAAAATGCAGGTCATTTTTATGAAGGAAAGAAAATCATAAAAATAACTTCATTAAAGACAACTTTACATAGCATAATATGCTTTACAATTCTGGAAAATTTTCACAAGAGGAAAGATGACAGTTTTTAAAGTCTGATATAAGAATTATATTGTGGGTTTGGGGTTTGTTTTTGAAAGAATACAAAGATTTGATTTTAAAAGTATATCTTCAGATGTAAATATTGGAAATAAGATATGCTAAAGTCTCCTTGAGTAAGTGACAAATATAAAAATTTTATCAACATAAATTCTTATGACTAAATCTTAAATTTTATGTATGTCATTTTATTCAGTAAATTGCATGCTACAAATATAATTTATATTTTAAAATTATGTTAAATATAAAGATTAAGTACATAAATTAAGTGACGTTATAACCTTTAAGTTTTTATGTAGTGGTTTATTGATAACAAAAATCAGTAATAAAGTTAATATAAGGCTTAAATTTCAGAAGAAATTTTAATGAACAAACTCTGCATCAACTTCAGTGAAGACACTTGACCAATGTGATTCTGGAAAATGTTAATAAGAATAGTCAAATCTGTGTTTAATACAATGTGTTTTACCTTTCCCTGGTGGCTCAGAAGGTAAAGTGTCTGGCCTGCAATGCTGGAGACCCAGGTTCGATCCCTGGGTTGGGAAGATCCCCTGGAGAAGGAAATGGCAATNAGTCAAATCTGTGTTTAATACAATGTGTTTTACCTTTCCCTGGTGGCTCAGAAGGTAAAGTGTCTGGCCTGCAATGCTGGAGACCCAGGTTCGATCCCTGGGTTGGGAAGATCCCCTGGAGAAGGAAATGGCAATCCAATCTAGTACTCTTGCCTGGAAAATTTCTTGGACCATGAGCTTGGTAAACTGTCCATGGGGTTGCAAAGAGTCAGACATGACTGAGCGACTTCACTTTTTTACCTTTTGGCTATTGTGAATACTGCTTCAGTGAACACTGACATATAAGTATCTATTTGTTCCATTTTCAATCCTAGATATATACTTAGGCATGACATTGCTGAGCCATATGGTAATTCTTTGTTCTACAATTATTTTACATGTTTATTGGCCATTCATACATCTTTTTGGAGAAAAGTCTATTCAAATAATTTGCCCATTAAAACCGTTTTTGTTTGTTTTATTGTCATTGAGTTGCAAGAGTTCTGTATATATTTGGATATTAGATTCTTACCAGATTGTGATTTTCTTATATTTTTTCCATTTCTCTAAGTTGTCTTTTTGCTTTACTTTCCTAACAATATCCCTTGATGCTTCCATTTGTTTTAATTTTGATGAAACCTACTTATTAATTTTTTTAAATTACTCATGCTTTTGATATCTTACCTAAAAATTCACTGGTAAATCCAAAGTTAAGATCTACCTTATTTCTTTTTTCTTGCTAGGAGTCTTAAGGTTTAGTCCTGATATTTAGATTTTACCAGGTTATTATTTTCTATTGTGTAGTGGACACAATATTCAAAAAGTGGTTTATAGGAATAATTTGAATCTTAAAATGACATAATTTTATTTTTTCCAGGTATCCATTTCCCTTAGATTTCTGAGATTAACTTATTCCAATTTAAGTAATTGTAATGATTTAATTTCCATTTCATTTTTATTCCTAAACCTCCAACACTTGAGTAAACCAATCCTAAACACAGGGAGTTTGCCAGGGAATCTCCTTATGATGCCTGGACTCCATATTTTGTCCCCCTGACTACTGAAGTTTCACACTTGTGATTCAGACTCTAGTGTCTTAGCCTATTCTTCTAGAACTAGCCAAAGTCTGTGGGGGAGACACATCTCAAAGGTAGGGCTCATTTATTTGGATTTCTTTGTTCTTCAGGATCTCAAATTTGCAATTCTTTATTATCTTTTAGCTCCCTTGTTCCTTCAAACAGATTTTTTTTTTTTCCTTAATATATTGTTCAGATGTTCTGTGTGATCTCAGGAGGAGCTCTGGCCTACATTTCTTTTTCTTCATTATCAGAAGTATAAGCCAATGTAACATTCACTAAAAATTTATACTCTTACACTATATGTTAATCAAAAACTGACATGTTTCCTCACTCCCTAACACCTACTTTTCTTTAAGGCTCAGCCTGAGTTTCTAGTGGATCCTCTGATGGCTCAGTAGGTATATAATTCACCTGTAATGCAGGAGACTGCCTGCAATGCAGGAGTGGTGGATTCGATGCCTGGGTCAGGAAGATCCCCTGGAGAAGGAAATGGCAACCCGCTCCAGTATTCTTGCCTGGGAAATCCCNGGGGGAATCCAACGTTTCCTTTCCCACACTGTTGAATTGTATCAATTTTGTTGAACACTGGGAACTATGTACATTATGCCACGACAGATTGGCAAATCTGCTGTTACAGCTAATATAAATCGGTTTAATTTAGAATTATGTATTGAACAAAGAAAAATTTGTATGACATCTTGTTAAGCAGGTTATCAATCTGATTACCATATTTCTATGACATTTTTCTAGGTATGGTACCAATTTGATTGTCATAACTCAAATTGATTTAGAAATTAGTTGATTTCACTTAATAGGTTATTTAATTAAAAGAAAAGTCTCAGTCAAATCAAAAATCATAACAATAAGTGTTGAGGATTTTTAAAGAATCTGACAGCTCGTGTGTTTTTAAATTTGAGTGTTTTTCACAAGAAGTTAACCCCCTCCTCCTCCATCCATCTGAAGCAATGATTCTGATAAAACTCCCAGAAATACTCCTGACCTACGGGTCCATTGTGATGAATTGCTGGTATATATTTTAGAAGCTTTAAAGCAAAACCACTTGGTGAGCACTCTTTCCAATTCTGTTTCTTCTCAATTTCATCTCCCCCATCATCCCTTCTCATTACCTCACCTATCCCTCGATTTAAAAGAAGTGAAATGCCACATGCTTGTAAGTTCTGAGATTTTTTTTTTTTCTGAAAAGGATACCAAATTGCTATGATTTATTCAGTAATCCTGGATAAGTACTTTGGTATTATGTAGGAACTTGGATGATCCTTTCAGTTTTATTCAGCACTGTTATTTTTTAGAGATCATGTACATTTCAGATCATCAGCAGTAATGTAGCAGATAGGTGAATTTCTGTTTTAGAGAGGATTGCCAGGTACTACACTCTCACAGTTTCTTAGGAAATTTTGTGGAATGTTTAAGAGTTACTGAAATTCATTTATGGAATATTTTCATGGAGAAGGAAATGGCAACCCACTCCAGTGTTCTTGCCTGGAGAATCCCAGGGACGGGGGAGCCTGATGGGCTGCCGTCTTTGGGGTCGCACAGAGTTGGACACAACTGAAGTGACTTAGCTTGGCTTATTCATGGTTCTGTAGAAGTTTATTGAACTCTGCTCAGAAACTCTTAGGTAGTGGATTCGAACCAAAGAGTAACTTAAAAAATTCTCAATGCCCATGTTGCACTCTAGACTAATTAAAAACCTAAAGTGGACACAGACATCAGTACATTTTTTAACGTGCTCCAGATTATTCCAGTGTATTGCCAAGGTTAAAGCATACTGTCATCTTTTATGAAGCAATAGTTCATAAAAACAATGTGAAGAACTAGTTAAACTGCTTATTTTCAATCCTATTTTCATAGATTCTTTATTTGAAGGGTAGGATGAAGTGTGTGTGTGTTAGTTGCTCAGTCATGCCTGACTTGTGCAGCTGCATGAACTATAGCTCACCAGGCTCCTCTATCCATGGGATTCTCCAGTAAGAATACTGGAGTGGTTGCCATTCCCTTCTCTGGGGGATCTTCCCAACCCAAAGATTAAACCTGGCTCTCCTGTATTGCAGATTCTTTACCACCTGAGCCACTAGAGAAGCCCAGGTTGAGGCATAGGATTCTGAATTTTTAGAAAATGATCTCTAAGGATTTTCAATGCAGGCAGTACCTGATCCACATTTTGAGAAACACTGCAATATGGGGATGATACCTACTTTGCATACTCTGTTACCATTCTGTCACTTGTGATTTTAGACTCTATTCACTTTTTAATACAAATAAACTTGTTTATTTCTACCTAAAAAAAAAGATCCATTTCTCCATAGATATATCTCCTTCACATATTGCTCTTTCTTCCTTTCAATTAAAAAAAAAAACAACATTAAAACACAAGCCTCAATCATATATTTGTTCTTTTATATTTCATGCATTTTGCACTGTGGACCAGCTTCATGGATATACAGCTTGTGCAGTCACAAATGGTCCCAAGCTTGGTAGGGAGACTGCGTAGACTGAGATGTAAGAGAAAAAAGAAAGCAGGGTAAAGGGAGATACAAAAGCATTTCAAAGACTAAATGATCAATGGTATTAAATGTTACATGAGTCAAAAAAAGAAAGAAGACTTCAAAATACCCATAGAATTAAAAAATCAAGCAGTATTTTTTAGGATTCTTTAAAGTGTTTATTGAAAGTATTACAATATAGTTTCTGTTTTATGTTTGGTTTTTGGCCACAAAGCATTTGGGAACTTAACCCAACCAGGGATTGAACTCACACCCCTGCCATTGAAAGGTGAAGTCTTAACCAACATATGGCCAGCAAATTCTCTCAAAGAGATTTTTTACAATGGTGAGACAATGAAGAAAGGAGAATTGGCTATATAATTTGCAAGGTTTACTTCAAAATAAAAATGCAAGGTCCCTTGTCTAGGAAGTATTAAAATTTTTCAGGGACCAGGGCAGTAAGTCAAGGACAAGACCCTGGAAGTAAGGATCTAAAGCTCACTATATATTAATACACGCTTGTGTATTAGTCACTCACTTGTGTCCATCTCTTTGCAACCTCATAGACTGTAGCCCACCAGACTCCTCTGGCCATGGGGTTCTCCAGGCAAGAATACTGGAGTGGGTTGCCTTCCTTTCTCCAATATCAGTACAAGGAAGCCCAAAGAAATCCCTGGCTTTAAACACTGGATAGTCATATTTGTCTTTTTAAACACATGGAATGGTGTCTGTTTTCCTACAGTGCCCAGTTCAGCCACAACCTCTAGAAGTAATATAAATAGTTTATGTTATAAGGAAACAGCTTAGAAGTAACTCCAAGCTTAATTATTAGGAAATCAAATGATGTGAAAGTTGCAGTATCTGAGCATCATAATTAAAACTCTCCAGAGAAGGATATGAGAGGCTTAAATTAGAACAAAAGTGGCATGCCTATTGTTGATTTTCATTCCTCAAATAAAGCTTTTTATCACTTAGATATTATAAGTCACTGCTAAATTAGAAATATCTACGCATCAGCTTGTAATAAACATTTTCATCAGGAAAGTTATTTGGATTTTTTAGCCATGTATTTTTATGGTCATTTTGATCTGATCAGTTAGATTTTCACAAAGAGATGTCATAAAAAAAAGAATCATTTAAAAATGAGGCTTTCAACCAAGATGATTTTCCCACATGTATAAATGTGAATAATGGCACATTCATTGTTTAGGGAAATGAATGAAATTTCCATAGTGATAAACTTAAGATCTGGATCTGTAGAAATGGCCACAAAATTGAAGATAGGAAGATTGGCAAGTCTAATAAACAATGGCAAAGTAACATAGAAGAGCATTAGCTTTAAGATATCCCCACAGCTGACTTAGGCTGCTTCAAGATGATTGACACTTCCAACAGCTTCATTCTATTCATTGTGCTCCTAGCAAGGAGTGAGTAGAATCCCCAGAAGATGTAGTCATTTTCTCTTCAAATTTTGTCATGAATATCCATATTTACTTTAAGAAAAATAAAACCAGAATATAAGAATATATTGTAAGCTCCAAATTCTATAATCCAAGATACATGCTGATGTAGATCTACGTAAATATATATCTGTATAATTGATATCTCTTTATAATATAGTCTATTCAAAATTGCTGTTTTCAAGTGAGAATATATTGAATTGTGAAAATATATTTCCCATATCAATAAATATAGTCTATATTATCTTTATAAACATACATAAACATGCATACAATTAATATATAGCATTTCTTATACAGAAGTCAAATACTTTTGACATTTATTTAATATCTTGCCATTTTAAACAATGTCAGTGAAGAGCCTTGCACATATATTTTGGGTTATATTTCTGATTACTTTTCTTAGACTTCATTCCTAGAAAGTAAAACACTATATCATTTTACATCAACATCTAAATATGTTTCCCTAACGTACCATTTGGAGAAACTAATGGGACTATATTTGATACAGAAAAATGCAATTTGCAAATAAACACAAATTTCTGTAACATTCAAAGGATGATTGTTTCTCCAAAAAGCCCATTTATAGACATTTATCCAGGGAGTTTTTTAGCCCATTTTAAGAATACTTATGGGGTTGGTATGTGGCTCAGTAGTAAACAATCCTCCTACTGGTGCAGGAGATGCAAGAGAGGTGGGGGCTCCATCCCTGGGTTGGAAAGATTTCACTTAAGAAGGAAATGGTAACCCACTCCAGTATTCTTGCCTTGGAAATCCCATGGACAGAGAAGCTTTGTGGGCTTCAGTCCATGGGATTGCAAAGAGTTGGACATGACTGAAGCAATAGAGCACCCATGCACACAAGAATACTTACGCTACATTATAATCCTATTATTATGAAAGTACATTTGCACAAATATTGGGAAAGATCTTATAAAGAGTTGCTGATAATTTTGTTGGTGAGGTGGTGATAAAGGGAAATGTACTGTCGTATAGTTTTTTTTAACATCTTATGAAAAACATGCTCTACTTTTATAATCTATAAAGAAAATAATATTTCGAGTATTAATCTTACTAGTAAACAAACAACAGACCTTCTTTCATCCTTCAAATTCTACTCGTCATGTCCCTATCCATTCACACTCAAACTTCTTCACAGAATTTTTTTTAGTGCTAAGTGTGTTTACTTACTTAAAAGCTGCTTGTTTTTCAGTTGACTGCTACCAAGCTTTTCTTCCTGCATTCAGAAAACACTCTTAACACATAAACTATTACCTCCAATTTCTTAAATTCAAGGCACCGATTTTCTAGCTACCAGTAACGATGGAGCAATTAATCATGGACTAACACTTCTGCTAAATACAGTTCTAAACAAAAATTGAAAAATGTATTTGAAATCATTTGTAAATCAAAATAAATAAAGATCAAGCCTTAGAAGTAAATATTAAGTCCAGAAATATGGTTTAGAAAAAACAAAAGCCTAAAAGTAAGCATCTAAAAGTTCAAGGTGATACTCCAGTAATTTATCTATTTGCTAGGACAAAACACAAAGCTCTTCAGAGAAAGATAACAAAATCCAGCATATCATTCACCATGTCCATTATAAAATTAAAAACCTACTAGACATGCAAAGAAACAAAACATATGAGGTAGAGTCAAGAGAAAAGTCAGTCAGTAGACACTGGATGTTGAAACTAGCAGAACATGGAGAGCTACAGTAAATATGTTAGAGAATCTGCAGGAAGTAATAAACATATTGAAACTAAAAGTGGCTCAGACATGTCTGACTCTTTGTGACCCAATAGACTATGGAGTCCATGGAATTCTCCAGGCCGGAACACTGGACTGGGTACTTTCCCTTCTCCAAAGGATCTTCCCAACCCAGGGATTGAACCCAGGTCTCCCTCATTGTCTCCCACATTGCGGGTGGATTCTTTACCAGCTGAGCCACAAGGGAAGCCCAAGAATACTGGAGTGGGTAGCCTATCCCTTCTCCAGGGGATCTTCCCGACCCAGGAATCAAACTGAGGTCTCCTGCATTGCAGGCAGATTCTTTACCAACTGAGCTATCAGAAATGTATTGAGTGAGGGATAATTTCAAGAGAGATACAAGCACTAAAAATAAAGCAAATGGATATCCTAAAACAAAACATTAACCAATAATTGAAAAGAAAATATGCATTGTGTAGGATAAACACTAGAGAGGAAAAGACTGGTTAACTTAGAAATCAGTAAAAATCATTAAAACAGTATAATGGTTATGTCAAAAATTTTTCTAAATTTACTTACAAAGTAGTCCCTATATCTAGAAAGCTCAACAAACTCCAAAAGAATAATCACAAAGAAAAATACTCTTAGGCATATCATATATCCATTAAAGCTGTGTATCTCAAGCAAATAATGATATTTCAGAAAAATTAAAGCTGGTAGTATTTTTTCAAAACTAGAGCTTCAATATACAAAAATTAATATATAATCATAGCCATAGATATAGATTTTAGTCCCTCTGAAGTTTATGATACCAGGTATTGGTCTATAAGAAAGAATGAAGAACACTGGAAATGGTAAACTTGAATAATTACAAAATACTCATTTTTTTAAATTCATTGAAATCAATTTACTACTTAGAACAAAAAAATAATAGCAATGCATCATGGAGTTAATATTATAAACAAAAATAAAATATGATAATAGCACAAAGGATAGAAGTGATATAAATGGAATTAACTTGATGTAAGGCTTGTTTTAAAGTGTTATATTCTTTTATTTATTTATTTACTTTATTTTACTTTACAATACTCTATTGGCTTTGCCATATATCGACATGAATCCACCACAGGTGTACACGAGCTCCCAATCCTGAATCCCCCTCCCACCTCCCATCCCACATTCTTAATTTAAGGTGNGGACACGACTGAGTGACTTCACTTTCAAGAAAATTAGAGACTGCAAGTGAACATTTCATGGAAAGATGAGCACAATAAAGGACAGAAAGGTCCATATCATTACAGAAGCAGAAGATATTAAAAAGAAGTGGCAACAATACTCATAAGAACTACACAAAAAAGATTTTAATGACCTGGATAACCACAATGGTGTGATCACTCACCTAGAGCCAGACATCCTGGAATGTGAAGTCACTTGGGCCTTAGGAAGCAACACTATGAACAAAGCTAGTGGAGGTGATGAAATTCCAGTTGAGCTATTTCAAATCCTAAAAGATGATGCTGTCAAAGTGCTGCACTCAATATGCCAGCAAATATGGAAAACTCAGCAGTGGCCACAGGACTGGAAAAGGTCAGTTTTCATTCCAATCCCAAAGAAAGGCAATGCCAAAGAATGTTCAAAAGTGTGTGTGAATCGCTCACTCATGTCCAACTCCTTGTGAACCCATGGACTGTAGCCTGCCAGGCTCCTCTGTCCATGGAATTCTCCAGACAAGAATACTGGAGTGGGTTGCCAGTCCTTTCTTCAAGAATGTTCAAATGACCACCCAACTGCACTCATCTCATATGCTAGCAACCTAGAGAAGGGAAAGGCTACCCACTCCAGTATACTGGCCTAGAGAATTCCATGGACTGTATAGTTCACGGGGTCGCAAAGAGTCAGACACGCCTGAGCAACTTTCACTTACTCACACTAGCAAAGTAATGCTCAAAATTCTCTAAGTGAGGCTTCAACGGTACATGAACTNCCAGTATACTGGCCTAGAGAATTCCATGGACTGTATAGTTCACGGGGTCGCAAAGAGTCAGACACGCCTGAGCAACTTTCACTTACTCACACTAGCAAAGTAATGCTCAAAATTCTCTAAGTGAGGCTTCAACGGTACATGAACTAAGAACTTCCAGATGTTCAAGCTGGATTTAGAAAAGGCAAAGGAACCAGAGATCAAATTGCCAACATCTGTTGGATCATTGAAAAACCGAGAGTTCCAGAAAAATATCTACTTCTGCTTTACTGACTATGCTAAAGCCTTTGGCTGTGTGGATCACAACAAACTTTGGAAAATTCTGAAAGAGATGGGAATACCAAACCACCTGACTTGCCTCCTGAGAAATCGGTATGCAGGTCAAGAAGCAACAGTTAGAACAGGACATTGAACAACAGCCTGGTTCCAAATTGAGAAAGGAGTACNTTATAAATTATTATGCAGAGTGCTCATCTATATATCAAAAATAAGCTTTTTGTATTTAACACAATGAATTAATTTTTGACCATCTATGTTATCCTGATATATTGTCTCACACGCTTTTTTTTAAGGCCATCCATAAACAGATTCATATGAAATATCTGGTTTGGCCAATGCAGCATTTAATCAGTCCTACCAGGAATGAAAATGAAAGTGTTAGTTGCTCAGTCGTAAAGCCTTTCATTCTTATACCTTACCTGTCTTAACCTGCCTCTTTCCAACCTATTCATTTAGGTTAGACACCTCTCTTGTGTCCTCAGAAGTATATTCTATATAATTCTTTCTTAAGTTTTTACAAATCATATTAAACATATTTCTTTGTATGTTAGTATTCCCCACTAGATGTTCAACCACGTTACGGAGGATAATAGAGTTTTATTTTCTCTTCAATTATCACTCTTGGCCCCATTTGGGGGAACATTCTCCTACACAATTATTCAAAATATAAGCAAAATATCATTAGTGCTACAACTAGCAACCAAAATGCTGAGGTTACCCAGATGGTATGTCACATTACATATTGATAATGGCACAATTACATGGCAATGCTTAACCAATAATTTAGTAAGTTGAAGCAAACTGCAGAAACAGCAATGCATAAACATTGCTGAAAGATCTGATGTAGTTATAATAAGTTTCTAAAGATCAGTCTGCTGGGAAAAGTCCTTTGTAGTGAGATTGTTTTAATTTTAATTTTTGATTTTGAAGTAATATCAAATTTACTGAAAAGTTGTGAGCACAGTAAAGCATACTGCCTCTTATCCATCATATAGATTCACTAATTATTAGCATTTGGCACATTTTCTTTTCTTTATCTATATTATTATCATTATTATTTATGAACTATTGTTGCTGAATTATCTGAAAGTAACTGCAATACTTNACAGTAAAGCATACTGCCTCTTATCCATCATATAGATTCACTAATTATTAGCATTTGGCACATTTTCTTTTCTTTATCTATATTATTATCATTATTATTTATGAACTATTGTTGCTGAATTATCTGAAAGTAACTGCAATACTTTGGTCACCTGATGTAAAGAACTGACTCATTGGAAAAGACCCTGATGCTGGGAAAGATTGAAGGCAGGAGGAGAAAGGGATGACAGAGGATGAGATGGTTGGATGGCATCACTGACTCAGTGGACATGAGTTTGAGTAAGCTCCAGGAGTTGGTTATGGACAGGAAAGCTTGGCATGCTCCAGTCCATGGGATCGCAAAGAATTAGACATGACTAAGTGACTGAACTAAATTGAATTGAACTGGAATAAGTATCTCTTAAGAATAAATACATTCACTTCTATACCATCAGTATGATTATCAAATGCATCGAATTTAAAATGTGTACATATTATTACCTAATGTATAGTTTGTATTATATTTTCCTGATTGTCCAATAATTCCCCCTCCGTGTTTTCTTTTCCCAAATCAGAATCCAAATCAAGACTACCCTCTGCATTGAGCTGTCATCTCTTTAGCCTCCTTTAATCTGAACTGTCTTTCATGACATTTCTTTCTTTTTTTTTTTTAATTTATTTCTTTAATTTGACTTTACAGTACTCTATTGGGTTTGCCATACATCGACATGAATCTACCACCGGTGTACACAAGCTCCCAATCCTGAATCCCCCTCCCATCTCCCACCCCACGTCTCTCTGGATCTTCCCCGTACACCAGCCCCANGTATTTTTCACAGAACTAGAACAAATAATTTCAAGATTTGTATGGAAATACAAAAAACCTCGAATAGCCAAAGCAACCTTGAGAAAGAAGAATGGAACTGGAGGAATCAACCTGCCTGACTTCAGGCTCTACTACAAAGCCACAGTCATTAAGACAGTATGGTACTGGCACAAAGACAGAAATATAGATCAGTGGAACAAAATAGAAAGCCCAGAGATAAATCCACACACCTATGGACACCTTATCTTCGACAAAGGAGGCAAGAATATACAATGGAGTAGATACAATCTCTTTAATAAGTGGTGCTGGGAAAACTGGTCAACCACTTGTAAAAAAATGAATCTAGATCACTTTCTAACATGACATTTCTGTCTTTGAAGATACAGACTTGTTCTTTTTTAGACAGGGCTTGTCTGATGTTTGTTTGTGACTACGTTCAGGTTATGCTTTTTTGGCAAGAACACGGCATAAGTGGTGTTATCTTCTCAGAGTATCACATTAAGAGGCACGTCATGCCAGTTTGTACTCAATGTTGGTACAATATTGATGTTAACTTCACAATTGTGAAGTTGATGCCTGCTAAGTATCTCATCATAAAAGTTACCACTTTCTGTTTGAAATTTGAGAGAAAAACAACTTAAAGTTTACGAAATGTTTTATTCTTCACGAAATTTTCACCCAATATTTTTAGCATTTATTGATGATTCTTGGCTAAATTAATTATAATTATGATTTTGATGGTTACTGATGATAAAAAGATGATTTTATTTTATCACTGTTTAATTATTTCTCCAGTTAATAATTTATATGTCATTGTAAGAAAGAACTCTTCCAATTTTCTTATTAATTTGCTAATTCATCTGTTAATGTGGGCTTCACTTGTGGCTCAGGTGGTAAAGAATCTGCCTGCAAGGAGGGAGACCTGGGTTCTATCCCTGGATTGGGAAGATCCTCTGGAGAAGGGAAAGGCTACCCACTCCAGTATTCTGGTCTATATAGTCCATGGGGTCACAAAGAGTTGGACACAACTAAGTGTCTTTCACTTTCACTTCTATTTATGTACTTATTTATAAATTTGGGCTTCATGGATTCTTATTTTTTTCCCTTGGGTTTTCATTACTTATATATATCTTTTTGGTGCTTAAATTGTCATATTTGACTAATAGAAGTTCCTTCAAGTAAGCTTTACAGCCTTTTTTCATGCTCATTAATTTTTCTTAACTCCTTATTTTCTGACACCCCTAGTAATGCCACAGTTACTTTTACACTCCTTACCCTAACCTTAGTCTTTATGAGAAAATTCTTAGGTAAGACTGTGGAATTTTGTTATGTGTTTCCAGATTCCACTCCATAGCTTTGGAGCCACTTTGTATTCCTACCAGTCATGTGTAACACAGTCTATTTAGGCACATATCTGTATTTCCTGTTTGGCAAGTGAGTGGTGGTATATCAGTACAATTTTTCATTTATGAGTGTTTTATGAAGTCATCTGTAATTGTTGTGTTTTTCTTTTTTTATAATTAGTGTATAATTGCTTTACAATGTTGTGTTCATTTCTGCATATACTGACTCTCTTCATATATATATATAAATATAACCCCCCCCTCCTAGAACTCTCTCCCACTCCCTTCCCCTATCCCACCCATCTAGGTCATTACAAAGCACCAAAGCTGAGCTTCCTATGCTTTACAGCAGTTCCCACTAGCTATCTATTTTACACATGGTAACCCACTCCAGTACTCTTGCCTGGAGAATCCCATGGAGGGAGGAGCCTGGTAGGCTACAGTCCATGGGGTCACAAAGAGTCAGACACGACTGAGTGACAAACTACTACTACTAGTGTATGTATGAAACTGAAATCCCACTACTGGAATATCCCCTGAGAAAACTGTAATTCAAAAAGGTACATGTACCCCAGGGTTCATTGCAGCCCTATGAACTATACTCCACCAGGGTCCTCTGTCTTTGGAATTTTCCAGGCAAGAACACTGGAGTGGGTTGGCATTTTCTCCTCAGGGGATCTTCCCAACATAGGAATTGAACATGCATCTCTCGTATTGGGAGTCAGTTTCTTTACCATTGAGCCACCTCGGAAGCCCCACCCTTAAAATGTTTCCTATCATACTCCAAGTTCCTTTTATAATCGATTTTTCAATAGATTTGCAAAAATAGATATTGTTTGGAAGAGGAGTATTTCAGTACTTTATCACATCAATGAAACTTCTTCCCAAGAGCAATTTTTTTTTTCCCCAACATATTTATTGGGTGGGCTTCCCTCGTGGCTCAGATGGGTAAAGAATCTGCCTTCAATGCAGGAGACCTGTGTTCGATTCCTGGGCCACGAAGATACCCTGGAGAAGGGAATGGCAACCCACTCCAGTATTCTTGCCTGGAGAATCACATGGACAAAGGTACCTGGTAGACTGCAGTCCATCGAGTAACAATAGTTGGACACCACTTAGCAACAAAGCCATCATAACATTTTACTATTTATAGTGTAGAACCCTCTGAGCTCAGAAGTCAAACAAGAAGTGAATAAAACAATAAACAGCTGTTGCTCCTACTTTCTCTCTATGAATACTTTTTCTGTATGACTTCAGATTTTTTTCAGGAAAACAGAACATTTCATAGAAGTGAAAAGAAATATATGACCGTAGCTACTTTATAAAAGTTTTATTCAATTGCCAATGTTTCTTTCCTCTTCAGAGTTCATCTGAAATGTTTAGTTTGTTTGATATCTGTTACTGATATATTTTGGCATGTGACAGAGATTCACAGAAGTAAGACACAACCGCTGATATAAATATAGCCAGTTAGGGGAGACAGAACTGTTATCAAATAAATTACAACAGAGTACGATATGCAGAAGCAGAATTGAATGAGTTACTTCCATTCTTTTGGCTTTCTTTTACCGAACTGTGCAGCCTTACAGTTTTCAAAATTTAACATGTAGCAGAACCACCTGGAGAGTTCATTCTAACAGAAGCTGCTAGGACACCTTCAGAGCCTTTGAACCTATAAGTCCAGGGTGAGGTCTGAGAATTTTCATGTTACCAGTTTCCAGGTGATTCTATTAGTGTTATTCTGGGACCATTCTTTGGGAAATTGTTTTTAAGTCTTTATTGCAACCATTTCCAATACATAATATAATACGCATACTATATACTGTGGGGCTTCCCAGGTCGCATTAGTGGTAAAGAACCCATNGGTGATTCTTAGTGTTATTCTGGGACCATTCTTTGGGAAATTGTTTTTAAGTCTTTATTGCAACCATTTCCAATACATAATATAATACGCATACTATATACTGTGGGGCTTCCCAGGTCGCATTAGTGGTAAAGAACCCATCTGCCAATGCAGGAGACATAAGAGACATGGCTTCAATCCCTGGGTGAGGAAGATCCCCCTGGAGGAGGGCATGGCAACCCACTCCACTATTCTTGCCTGGAGAATCCCATGGACAGAAGAGGCTGGTGGGCTACAGTCCACAGGGTCACAAAGAGTCATACATGACTGAAGTGACTTAGCACATACACACTATATAAGGTAACCACACCCACCTGTGTGAAAAATAGCCTTAAAATGGCTTTACTTTTTCCTCCTCTATTTCTCCTGTTTTGAAGAACATTGACAGAGCATTTAGGAAAATTACATTCTAACACCCCATTAGGATGACATGTAGAAAGCTATTCCAATTTCCTAGCCTGCTTTCTTGTGATTTATACAAAAGCTTAGTGAACTCTATTCAAATTCATAGATAAAAACTCTAATCTGCTTTTAAATCAGGTAAGTTTTAATCAACTTCTACAGTAACACCAATGTTAGTAAAATAGCTAATTTTCTTAGCTAAGTTTGATTTAAATAAAGGTGGAGACAAAAGTAAAATAGATAACATTATGCTACACATAGTTTTTTGACTTTCACATTTTCAATTTTTCAAATCATGAACTGTTCCATGAACAATAGGCTTAGACAGAACACAGTTAATAGAGTCTAGGACATATTTTTTACAAGTAAAATTTTAATCTGCCTTGCATTTTTAATTGTGCATTAAAAACTTGTAGATGTGCTCAAATGCTTCTTGACTGCAAATAACAGAAACCCCATGTGACTAACTTAAAAAGAAACCCATCAAAAAATATTAGAACTTTCAGTCTAAAAGGTGCAGACAAGACAGGAGCTCCCAAGCAGTGGGCTATAGAAAGAGACCAGGCTGCTGCCCCATTGTCCGGTCTGGTTGCTCCAGGCTGGGAGTCTAGTCCTGGCTGCCAGATCTTAACCTCTCCATAGATGTGTTGGTAAATTCTGACAACCCATGACAGTTTAGTTTCACTCTTGAAGAATCCAATCCCTAGTGTATGGATCCAGTTGGCCAAACCCTGTCATAGGTGAGCATGTAGATACCAGAGAGTGGGAGAAGGACCATCTGATCTTTTGGGGCTACTGTAGAGGGAAGCAGTCTCCACTGCTCCTGTGTGTGATTCCTTTCAAACCAAAAAGTGTGTAGATGATTCACAGCCCCACTATCACAGGGGTAATCGTTGTTCAGTGGCTAAGTAGTGTCTGTTTGTGACCCCATGGACTGTAGCCCTCCAGGCTCCTCTGTCCATGGGATTTCCCAGGCAAGAATACTGGTGTGGGTTGCCATCTTCCTTGGAAGATCTCATTTCCGAGAGATCTTTCCCAACCCAGGGATTGAACCTGTGTCTCCTGCTTGGCAGGTAGATTCTTTACCACAAAAACAAAAACCAATTATTCCTGCTGTTATCTTTCCAGTCACACCAATGACTCATATTCCCCTTCCTAACATGGCATTGCACAGCTTGTTAAATCCATGTAAAAAAAAATTTACAAATGTGTTATCATTTGATTTCACACCTTCAGGGACAGGAATTCAAAGGAGATGTTATTACTTTTTGAAGAATTATAAAACAATGCCTCAGAAAAGTTGTGTAATGTCTTCATAAACACATACAAAAGTTTGAAACAGAGAGAGGCAGCATGCTTTGGCTTCCTTTCTACAGTAACATACTGGTAAAATGTTTGGTTAAAAAAATAATTGCATGTTTACTTCTTTCAACAATGGCCTTGTATCCGTGAGGCTGCATTGGACCTCAAGCTACAGAATACACAGCTTGCATTGTCCTACAATTGTAGACAGTTGTTATATCACAGAAATATAAGTCTCAAATTGGGGCTGCTCCAGGCTAGACAATATACCAGTTCCGCAATGTCAAACCCTTTCACTTCCATCACTCTTAGCTGCTCCTCATGGCAGCAATGCCATGCATAATGCACACAGACAACCCCAGCTACACACAGGAAGTCATAGACTTACCTTTAAGCCTCTTGAATCGAGAAACCTCCCCAGAGATCCAGTGCACTCTTCCCCTGAACCCAATCTGACAACAGTATGACAGTGGATGTTTATCTAAGCCAATCAATTTTGTTTGAAGTTACTGAAATATAGTTCCTCCTTGCAGAGACTGTTTGTAAATGTGTTGAAGATAATTTTCTTTATCATTGTTGCCTTTGCATTGAAGTTATTGCAAATTTTTTCAAGGCAGTAGACAACTACAACATTCATGGGCTGCTACTGCTAAGTCACTTCAGTCTTGCCCGATGCTGTACGACCTCATAGATGGCTCCACTGTCCCTGGGATTCTCCAGGCAAGAACACTGGAGTGGGTTGCCATTCATGGGCGCATGCCATAAAATGCCATTCAAGTCAGCTGTACAGGATCTGTGTAGGAGCTTGACAAGTCATGAAAGTCCTCTAGTAATGAGTGAATGTTTAACACCTTGTGTTATGTTAAACATACTATCAGCACTTTCAGAATTTTTTTACTTTGTTTTGTTTTTAGTAATATGAGGTTTAACACTTTATGTTATGTTAGATATGCTCTCAATACTTTGAGAAATTTTTGTTTTGTTTTAAATAGTCTGAGTGCTCCCTGTCTGATGTGTAAATTTATAATTAAGAATGCTGGCAGTTGTTTGATATTGGGAATGATTCACTATTAAAAAGAAACTAATAATTTCAAACTTCTGGATTGGTTTAAGTGAAAAAGACATGGAACTACCAAAACAAATTGTTTATTAAAGACTGTCCATTTGCAATTGCTCATGTGTGAGAGAATGAGTTTGAGAGGCCAGAGATAGTGAGGGGAACAGAAATGGAAAGTAAATGTGTTTGTGTGTTTGTTTTGAAAGTATTAGAAAATAAGTTTTTTTTTTTTTTAATAATGTGCAGAGATATAGACTTGTAAGTTTGGTTATAAAGTAAGCCTTTTGAAATCTAATGCTAGGCTACCTCATCAATATGAGAAGAGAAAAATTAGAAAAAAATTTTATTTCAGTTACATCAGGGGAAAAAGCTGGAATAAATGGAATGAAATTTTTCTAGAATTAAATTTTGCATTTTTTTCCTGTCACAGATACAATTTTCTCCCAAGTTTTACTAATGAATAGGGAGATATAAGATTTGGTAAATGTAATAATATAATCATTTAAGTATTTAAGACAAGCATTTTTCAGAAATTATATTTATTTATTCATGTGAGTTCAATTGTTCAGTCATGTCCAACTATCGGCAACCCCATGGAATGCAGCATGCCAGGCCTCCCTGTGCATCACCAAATCCCTGAGATTGCTCAAACTCAGGTCCACTGAGTCGGTGATGCCATCCAACCATCTCATCCTCTGTCATCCCCTTTTCCTCCTGCTTTCAGTCGTTCCCAGCATCAGGGTCTTTTCCAATGAGTCAGTTCTTCCTTTCAGGTGGCCAACGCATTGGAGTTTCAACTTCAGCATCAGTCCTTCTGATGAATATTCAGGACTGATTTCCTTTAGGATTGACTGGTTGGATCTCCTTGCAATCCAAGAGACTCTCAAGAGTCTTCTCCAACACCACAGTTCAAAAGCATCAGTTCTTCGGTGCTCAGCTTTCTTTATAGTCCACTCTCCCATCCATGCATGACCACTGGAAAAACCATAGCCTTGACTAAATGGATCTTTATTGGCAAAGAAATGAACCTGCTTTTTTAATATGCAGTCCAGGTGGATCATAGCTTTTCTTCCAAGGAACAAGCATCTTTTAANCACTCTCCCATCCATGCATGACCACTGGAAAAACCATAGCCTTGACTAAATGGATCTTTATTGGCAAAGTAATGAACCTGCTTTTTAATATGCAGTCCAGGTGGATCATAGCTTTTCTTCCAAGGAACAAGCATCTTTTAATTTCATGGCTCCAGTCACCATCTGCAGTAATTTTGGAACCCCCCAAAATAAAATCTGACACTGTTTCCACTGTTTCCCTATCTATTTGCCATGAAGTGATGGGAACGGATGCCATGATCTTAGTTTTCTGATGCTGAGCTTTAAGCCAACTTTTTCACTCTCCACTTTCACTTTCATCAAGAGGCTCTTCAGTTCTTCTTCACTTTCCGCCATAAGGATGGTGTTATCTGCATATCTGAGGTTATTGATATTTCTCCCGGCAATCTTGAATCCAGCTTGTGCTTCATCCATTCTGGCATTTTGCGTGATGTACTCTGCATATGAGTTAAATAAGTTGGGTGACAATATACAGCCTTGATGTACTCCTTTTCCAATTTGGAATCATTCTTTTGTTCCATGTCCCATTCTAGCTGTTGTTTCCTGACCTGCATACAGTTTTCTCTGGAGGCAGGTCAGGTGGTCAGGTATTCCCATCTCTTTAAGAAATTTCCACAGTGTTTTGATCCACACAGTCAAAGGGTTTGGCGTAGTCAATAAAGCAGAAATAGATGTTTTTCTGGAACTCTCTTCCTTTTTCAATGATCCGGTGGATGCTGACAATTTGATCTCTGGTTCCTCTGCCTTTGTGGAGTCGCAGAGTTGGACAGGACTGAACGACTGAACTGAACTGCCTTTTCTAAATACAGCTTGAACATCTGGTAGTTCACTGTTCATGTACTGTTGAAACCTGGCTTGGAGAATTTTGAGTATTACTTTATTTATTGCAGTTATATATGTAATCATATATTAAGCATGTTTATTTAAGCTTAAAAGTAATCACATAGGTCCTATTTTCGTTTACTATGGATACATGTTCTTTGGATTTTCCTGTGTACTACTTAGAAAAATTTTATTTTTCTTATGTATCAATTACTATCAGAGGCTGTTAAAATCTGCCATATCACTGTGGTTGCATCAATTTCTTCATTGTAATTCTGTGATTTTTTTCTATGTCATGTAAATTTCAAAAATGCTTATATTATTGTCATATCAAGAATTTTATTTTTCCTTGTGCCTATTTTTCTGTTATTCATATAAATCAATACTAGCTTCCAATATGTCTTTTTGTATGCCTTTAGTTTTTTTTTTTTTTTGACAAATTTTCTTTGCTCTTTAGTCATGTCTTCTATAAACAGAGAAAAAAAAAGCCGAATTTTATCTTTTGATCAATCTGAAATGCATTAGCTTTCACCTTCTGATGTGTTTAGATACCATTTCATTTCGTGCTTCCTTTCTTTTTCTTTTTATGACTTTTTTACAGTGTTCACATCTATTGGTTAAGTTATCATTATTATTTTTCTGTCACATAGACATAATTTCTCTATATTTTAGTGAGTATATTTGTATTCAGCTTAATATATCTGTACTTAATCAGTGTCTCTCACTTTATTCTCTCAAAACTAAGAAATTTGCAACATGATAGTCTAAAGCCAAATTCTCCCATCACTTCTTTGTGGATTTCTGTTTAGTATTTTAGTTTAACCTTGATCCTGATTCACCCTAAGTTATATTTAATTTTACCAAACAGCCATTATTATTACACAGCTCTGAAATATAAATTAAACATTTATTCTCAAGGAAGTAATTTTATTATTCCATTTTAAATAGCAAAGTCTTCTTTACATGTGCCCATTTGCTTGCCAATATCTTTACTCCCACTGCTTCTGGCACTCATCTCTTCTAGGATATTTCTTCTTCTTTCTCAAACACATCCTCTAGTGATTCTTTCAATACCAGATACATTTGTTTCCCTGAAAATGTACTTATTTCATCTTCAGCTCTGAATGATCATTTAAATAAATACAAGCTTCTATGTTGAGAATTAACTTTTTCATTATTTTTAAGATATCATCACAGCATCTTATATTTCTTTCCTGTTGCAGACTCTGCAGTCAGTTTAATTTGCTTATATTTGAGAATAATTTTTGAGAAACTTTGTTTCTGTTGTTCTAGAGTTGCAATATCTTGCCTGGAGGTGGGCTTATTATTATTTGTGGAATTTAGGAATCTGAAAAATCCTTATTTATAACTCTTTGAATATTTTCTCCTGCTTGTTTTCTTTGTTCTGTACTTCTGGAATTTCTCATTAGTATATATTGAATCTTATCCNCAAATTATATTTGTCATATGAAAGAGAACTACTATAATTTCTAAACTACTTCATTATGCATAATTTTATGACTTAGGTAGGGGAATTGCTATACTGACATATATTGCTTGTCCTAACTCAAATGACTGAGGAAGTTTTGCCTTGACCACCTAAAATTCACAAATTCCTTCCTCTGTGCTCCTGTAGCATGTTAAAAATATTTATTTTTGTCATTTTAGCCACATATCTAGAAATGGTAAAATACACTGACATATTTATTGAAACAAAGCAAAGCACACTTATTTCCCTACCCAGACTCTTTTCACTGGACCTGGGCATACTTTCCTAGATGCTACAAGTAGCTGTGTCCCTGGCTTAATGGAAATAGCCACACCCCAAATGTTAGGTCCCCTCTTAATGATAGACTTTTTGGGTTCAAAACCCTGTATCAAGGGAAGACACATTCAGCAACAACTTTTGTTCCAGAACACTCTTGGAGTCAGAATGAAGCTTTTCTCCTTGCTTACCTTTCTTACTCTGCCCTGGCCTGCTTCCCTTACCTCTGGTGTTCCTATTTCTGCTCATTTTGGTCTTTCAATTTCTGTAGTTTATTTGAATGTCCTTGATTATCCATTAATATTTAAAAGGGAGACTTTAAAATATTAGTTTTGTTTCTGTAAGTTGGGTTGGATTTTTGTAGAGAGTGGACTTTTATTGGACATTATATGTGTCTTTTCTCTCTGGCCACCATTTCTCCAAGGAAGCTTCTTACTTATTGCCTGAGCGTTTAAGCTTGGCTGCCAACATTTTGGAAACTAAGAGAGGGAGGAAAGCTTGGGAGATTCTATACTTAATGTACATGTTTTAATTTAAATTTCTGTGGTTTCAACCCACGGCCACACTCCTACTCTCAACCTTGCCAATACCTTGGGCATTTTGTAAAGAATGAACCTGTTTAAACCTGAGGTGGTAGGGGAGTAGTAATTGAATTGCTCATCCCAGGAAGGGGTGTGTATATTCGTTTCTCAGTTGTTTCTGACTCTTTGTGACACTGTGGACTGTAGCCCACCAGGCTCCTCTGTCCATGGAATTCTCCAGGCATGAATTCTGGTTGCCATTCCCTTCTCCAGGGGATCTTCCTGACCCAGGGATCANGGGGTGTGTATATTCGTTTCTCAGTTGTTTCTGACTCTTTGTGACACTGTGGACTGTAGCCCACCAGGCTCCTCTGTCCATGGAATTCTCCAGGCATGAATTCTGGTTGCCATTCCCTTCTCCAGGGGATCTTCCTGACCCAGGGATCAAACCTAGGTCTCCTGCATTGTAGGCAGTTTCTTTACCATCTGAGCCACCAGGGAAGCAGTGGGAACCAAATAACTCTTCTTCTTCACATACTATTTTATCCTCATCTCCTGTGGTATCACACACTTCAAATTCCTAATAAAATAAAGGATTCTTTAGATAAGTTACTTGATTTCCTACTGCACATATCTTTGTAGACACATAATTTATCTTTCACCCACTGTACAATAGTTACCCTCACTTATTCAGCAGGTATGTATTAATCTTAATTACCCAGGCACTGTTTGTACTCTGGAATACAGAGCAGGACACAAATAAAAATTGCCATCATCATGACTTTAGGAATAATATAAAGATAACCAAATAAATAAGTTATACAGTTTCAGAGAATGTGAGTATTAGGGAGAAAATTAAAGCAAGGCTAAGGATAAGAAGGCTAGAATAACTCAAATTCAGGTTTTCATAGAAATATCAAGGAAGATCTGTAACTGGTGAGAACAGACCATGGGTGGAAAGGAAAGAAGCAAGGGGATTTTATGAAACTCGTTTAGTCATTTTGGAGTGAGCTAATGAAATCTTGGAAAAGATGATGGGGACTTGGCCGCAGAGACTGAGAGAAATGATAGATACTTGGTATTAGCAGAGATGAAGGTAAGTAATTGTGTTCTGTATGAACTTGAGGCAAGATCCAAGGGATCCTGTCCAACAGGATTTCCTGATGGAATAAATATGATCCAAATCCAACAGGATTTCTTGATGGAATAAATATGGGAAGAAAATGAAATAGAAAAGTGAAGAGCTAATGCTAAGATCATGTATATTGTTGAAACAAATTTTTTAAGCTCAAGGTGGAGCCACTCCTGACCAGAGTGCCACATCAGCCAAGCAAAACCTGAGTAACTTTGTGAATGTTCTACTTGACCAGAAATGAGGTATATGCAATCAGCAGATCCCCAAATTCCAGGTCAACTCTGGGCTCTATACTTACTTCCTGTTTCCTTAATCTCTCTAAATAAAGGTGAGATACAACCCCAGCCGAGCAACTTAAGCAGAGTACTTCTTCCTTGTTTCTTGGCTTGCTTCTTTGAATTAGCCAATCCTTTTCCCTACCTTGCAGTTCTCCACTTTCTTGAGAGTGGAGATTATCCACTTCCTGAAGTGTTACCTAAAGTTTGTTTGTATCATCTTAATTGTCTTTTTTGATATAATGTATGAGGTTGGCAAATGACTATGAAGTCTGAAATTCAGGAGCGAGATCTGGTCTGAGATACGAATTTAGGAGTACTTAGGATATAAATGGAGAAGCAAATGGCAACCCACTCCAGTGTTATTGCCTGGAGAATTCATGGACAGAGAAGCCTGGCAGGCTGCAGTCCATGGGATTGCAAGAGTCAGACATGACTTAGTGACTAAGAGAAAGAGAGAGGATAAAAATGATATTTGTATGTGGTAGCTATTAATATTATTAGGTAACACTGTAAGGGGAAAAAACAAAACAAATGAAAATAAGGACTCAGCTCTGGGTCACACCTACTTTAAGTGGTTGAAGAAAGAAGAAGCCATCAAATGAAACAGAGCAAAAGCAGCCTGTAGGTGGGAGGAAAACAAAGAGAGCATGATATCTGAGGACATGTAAAGAAAGTGTGGGAAGGAGCAAGAAGTGATCAACTGTGCCAAGGGCTGTTGATTAAAAAAAAAAAAAAAAGTTTGAGGACTGAGAATTACTCATTGAATTAAAAGAATGTAGAGGTACTTGATGATCTTGTTATTGATGTCTATGTGCTAAGTCACTTCAATCAAGTCTGATCCATTACAAACCCATGGACCATAGCCCACCAGGCTCCCCTGTCCATGGGATTCTCCAGGCCAGAAAACTGGAATGTGTCACTGTGCCCTCCTCCAGGGGATCTTCCTGACCCAGGGATCAAATCTGTGTCTCTTATGTCTCCTGCATTGGCAGGCAGGTTCTTTAAATTCTGGTTGGATTAAATGTAGAGAAGAAAAAGAGAGGAGATAGTGGATGCAGTGCTTTATAGACAGATTTCCCAGGGAGTTTAATTTTTAAAAAGAAAGTAAAGAAATGCAGCAATATTCCTGGGAGGCAGTGATATCTGGAGACTGTTGTTTGCTAATAGGAAGCATAAACAACTTCTTTGGGTGCTGGTGGAGATGACCCGATACAGAGTTGTAAAAAAGGGGCAGAGTTTCAAGTGGGCAGAGGGTATCTGAATCAAGGTTCTTAAATAGGCCAGAAGGGGTGGGATATAGTACACAAATGAATGATTTTTAGATAGGAGCATGAAAAGTTGATGTTTCTTTTAGGTGGAAAAGTAATAGATTAGTTCCAAGAAAAGACTCCCTTTAGCCTGCTGGGGCCAAGAGCTCAGTCCACAGATGAATGGTAGTTGCTTGAATGGAGGAATAAATGGAAGTATGGAAAGATGCTTCCCAAAATGAGAAGTGCAGTGTTACTGCCAGACGTTTTTGGCAAACAAAAACAATGGTATACATGTGTAGATGTGTGTGTTAGTCACTCAGTCATGTCTCGACTCTTTGTAACCTCATGGACTACAGCCCACCAGTCTCTGCTGTCCATGGAATTCTCCAGGCAAGACTACTGGAGTGGGTAGCCATTTCCTTCTCCAGTGGATTTTCCTGACCCAGGGATTAAACCTGGGTCTCTTTCATTGCAGGTAGATTCTTACCATCTGAGCTACCAAGTAAGCACAGTAGCATGTATAAATCAACTTCCCTGGTGGTTCAGATGGTAAAGAATCTGCCTGCAATGCAGGAGACCCAGGTTCAATTCCTAGGTTGGGAAGATCCCCTGGAGAAGATCATGGCAAACCACTCCAGTATTCTTGCCTGGAGAATTCCATGGATAGAGGAGCCTGGCTGGCTGCAGTTTATGAGTTGCAAAGATTTAGACACAACTGAGAGAATAACACACACACATAACTAAGTCTAAATTGTGAGGTAAAGAAATTAATGTTTATTCATCTTATTTTTGATTTAAGTTGTGACTTCAATTTTTGCTTAAACATCATTTGTGTTTTTGTTTAACATTTTGATCACAAATTATTACAATCATTCATTAAATTTTAAAAACATTCTCATTTTGAAATTGAATCTGTCATTTCTCACCTCTAGGCTTTGACTATTTTGAAAACTGGAATTCTTCCTAGCAGTGTGTCTGGTACTTAGAAACTGATCAGTGGGTGACTGCTGAACAAATGCCAAAAAGGATATCCACTTAAGATTACATGGTGCATTTATAACATAATAAAGTTGAACCTGTCCATTCACATAGTAGGTGATTTTTCTTATGGTGTATGGTTAAATTTACTTCTGTATCCTTAGTAATAAATTGGTTCATGGTTGTTTTTGTAAGCATTGCTGCAATGCTCTAATTTGAGTTCTAGTTAGGGTAAATAGACCCTTCTTTCAAAAAATTTTCTGTTGTATGCATATACTCTCTGATTGAAAATCCTTTAATTGATTTTACTCTTCTTGGTTATATGTAATTAGAGGACTATTTTTTAATAAAATC
>SJYV01051413.1:69016-83263 GCA_006410875.1 Neotragus pygmaeus | reverse complement strand
CGGGATTGGGAGCTTGTGTGTACCTGTGGTGGATTCATGTCGATGTATGGCAAACCCAATAGAGTATTGTAAAGTTAAATTAAAAAATAAAAAAATTAATTAAAAAAAAAGTCTTATTACATGTATTCTGGTCATTTATATCTAGGTTTGATTAACCTTAATGTTTTAGATTCTACCAAAGGTTGTGTTTTTTTGAAACAGATTCTGGAGTGGAGTTTAGAATGCAAAGTATAGGTTCAGCCGTAATACGAGTCTAGCAACAACTTTGATGGAATCCTTAAGAGGTCTGGTGCTGTATGACCTACCAGGGTTGTCCCAATTATAATGCCATATAATNATGTATTCTGGTCATTTATATCTAGGTTTGATTAACCTTAATGTTCTAGATTCTACCAAAGGTTGTGTTTTTTTGAAACAGATTCTGGAGTGGAGTTTAGAATGCAAGGTATAGGTTCAGCCGTAATACAAGTCTAGCAACAACTCTGATGGAATCCTTAAGAGGTCTGGTGCTGTATGACCTACCAGGGTTGTCCCAATTATAATGCCATATAATACTAGGGTTTTGTTTCTAGTTTTGTAAACATTTCTGTCTCTCTCTTTTGTATTTATTTGCTTTTTATTGGAGAAGAATTGCTTTATTATATTGGTTTCTGCCACACATCAACATGAATCAGCCACAGGTATATATATGTCCCCTCTCTCCTGAACCCCACTCCCATCTCACTTCTCATCCCACCCCTCTTGGTTGTCACAGAGCACTGGCTTGAGCTCCTTGTGTCACACAGAAAATTCCCAGCTGCTATCTGTTTTACATATGGTAATGTATATGTTTCCAACCTACTCTCTCAATTCTTCCCAACCTCTCCTTTCCCCAAATGTCTACAAGTCTGTTTTCTATGTCTATGTCTCTATTGCTGCTCTGTTTTATACCTTGCCTCCATTAGACATTAGTTGCAGACTGCAAAGGGCGTGACTTCTCAGATTGGATTGGCAGCTGAAAGCTATCATTCCTGGCAGCGGGTCTCTGAGCCCTTGCACGTTGCAGGATTTGGGCAGCATGTTGCCATGTCTACTATAGATTCCAAATACTCTTAGTTGGAAAGGTACTTAAGTTGTATAGCTTTCATTGTCTGGAAAATTACTTGTCATGGTGTCAATGATGAGGCTGTACTATAGAGAATTAAATATTAGGAACTTAACCAAAGAAACAAGGTAATTGTATTATAATTTATACAGTCAGTTGCCCTCAGTATTTGCATTCCAAATTGGATATGAAACATTTGAAAGGATTTTGTATCATTTAGCCTAATTTAACAAACTATGAAAGGAATTAGGGTATTTCTGATAATTAATCCTAAAATAAAGGATTTTACTGAAACTACAGCATTAATTCCCTTCCTGCCTAATCATGATGGGAAAGGCATGCTTGCTTCTTGTTGCTTTTTAGTCCAAAAGAGTCATGAGTATGCATTTGGAATGTGATCATATTTCCCTTCACCAAAATATAGTCGAAGTCAGGTCTAACAGTTACTCTTGTACAGTTTAAACAAAAATGACAGTTGTCTTGTTTTTCACTTCTATAGGTGCTTAGTACTCTAGTAATCTTCTACTTCTGGCCACAGAAATCTCCTGCTAGTGGTAATTATAAAGGTGTTTCTCTCTTCTTCACTCATGATTTTTTGGTATAGTGATTTTTTCTTAATAAAAATACTTAATAGACAAAAATGTAAATTTTTGTACACAGATCAAGGCTGAAACGTATAAGCTATTTTTCACTTTAAAATTTTTATTCCAAGTTTACATTGAAACAAGAAACTTTCTATTCTTTTAAATTACCTTTTCTATTAAGTATTCTTGTACAGATGTGACAGACCATAAAGAAGGCTTAGTGCTGAAGAATTGATGCTTTCAAACTTTGGTACTAAAGTGGTGCTTTAACTGTGGTACCTTGAGAGTCCTTAGGATACTAAGGAAATCAAACTAGTCAATCCTAATGGAAATCAACCCTGACATTCATTAGAAGAACAGATACTGAAGCTGAAGCTCTAATACTTTGGCCATCTGATGCAAAGAGCTGACTCATTGGAAAAGACACTGATTCTGGGAATGACTAAGGGCAGGAGAAGAAAGTGTGACAGAGGATGAGATGTTGGATGGCATCATCAACTCAATGGACATGAGTCTGAGGAAACTCCAGCAGATAGTGAAGGACAGGGAAGCCTGGCCTGCTGCAGTCCATGGGGTCACAGTCACAGATGACTGAGTGACTGAACAACAACATTAAACATTCACCCATGATTTTCACATACATATATATATATATATATATATATATATACATACAAAATAAAAATTAAACAGAAAAATATAAGTCCTTTCTTAGCAATGATTTATCCAATATTTCTCGATAACTCTGTTCAAAAGTACAGGGATGTATGTTACCCACAAGGATAATATAACTACTTGATATTTGATTTTGTATATGTTATTTGAGTGTTTCAATAGGTTATTGAATGAAAATAAATATTAGTAAAACCATTTTCAGGGTAAAATATTCAGTAGCTTTTTCATTCCTCTAAATAAGAACATTTTGCCTTGTATTAAAAAAAAAAAATCCTTCCTGACTTAGCATTTTCTTTTTTAGGCTTTTCCTCAGGCTGAGAGTTTACTAGCTAATCAGCAAAACTCTCATAAGTACTTATCTAAGAGGAGAGAGACTAAAAAGACTATAAAATTACCACATGCTTTCAAGCCCTTAGTGATTTGGAACTTTATTAAAAGTTTGCTGAGAATTCCAAGTATTTGCAACCCCAAAGTAAGACCAAGCTACTGATATATTCCCTTTCCAACTGTCAGATGACTAGCTTTGCCCTCTGTTATTAGTGTCTTTCATAAAATGCCATGGATTATGTGCAATATTATGGGCCAATCCATCCACTGTCAGAGCTGGCAGGAAACTTGGTCTATTTCAAACCACCAACTTAAGACCAGAATTGAATTGCTTCACTGACTGTGTTACTGCCTTAACTCTCTTGAAAAGAAGTTGCTTATATACTTTTCACCAATTCAAGTTTCAGCAAAGTCACAATTAAACTCCTCCTTCAAGAGCAGCATCAACTCCTAATATAGGAAATCTGTGTGGCAGATAGGTGTCAGAAAAACTTACAAGATGTTAAACATAAATAGGCATTTACATCTATGCTGAAAGGGCTCATTCAATGAAGTTGACATATAGAGATTTATTATCTACTTATAGTTGTTTGTATTTTCTTCGTAAGTAGTTGACAGTTTCTGCTTGATCCTGACATCATAGAAATTCCCTTGTCTAAATCATATCACTAAAAGAAGAACACTGACCATGAGGCCAATCTTTACTAGTCCATTTTATTTCCCTTCTTAAATCTCTAGGTTAGTAAAACTTTGAAGGAGAAGTTTGGCATGAAAATTGCAAGCCGCTCTGAAGATAAAATGTTATATAGTACCATGAAGGGAGAACAAGAAAAAGATTTGATGGGATATATCAGAAATCTGAAACATAAAGCAAACATACATTCCCTTTTTCAGATTTTATTGGCATTCTGAACCTAAGAGATCCATAATGCTATACTGGAGTCCTTCATGGATTATGGAGTATTATGGGCCAATTCTTCAGAGAAAGACTTATGAGTGGACTTCATTACAGCAACTGAGGATATCATATTTTATCAGCAACAACCTGAAGTGCTTAGCCACCCCCCCCCCAAAAAAAAGGTGTGGTATTGTTCCATATCATTACACAAAACATTAAAAGTTGAATAGAAAATGCAGATATGTTAGATGGCAGATAGTAGGCATTAATTTCCATTGTACTGTTAGGTGATTGTGGTTTTTCTATTTAAAGGATATGTTTTATAAGAAAACACATAGAACTCGTTTCTCCTTTAGCTAATAAGAATCATGTATTTCAGTGACTAAATTGTTACTCTTCAAGCCCTGAGGGTAAAAACATGAGACTTCTTTATTTTTTGTCTGATGGAGTGATGTTTTGTATCAGAGCTCAAACTTTAGTAATAATAACTCAAGAGGTAAAAATCAGAAATGCACCTGATGCTTCTGTATTATGTAATCTAAAGACAAGGAAATATTTATTTTTAAAAAGCTGTTCTAAAATATATATTTTTTCATATGAAAAGTTGCTAGGTTGTATCCAACTCTTTTGTGATCCCATGGACTGTAGCCCACCAGGCTCATCTGTCCTTGGGATTTCCCAAAGAAGCATATTGGGGTGGGTTGCCATTTTCTTCTCCCGAGGATCTTCCTAACCCAGGGATCGAAACTGCATCTCCTGCATTGGCAGGAGAATTCTTTACTATTGAGTCACCTGGGAAGCCCCGTGAAGAGCATATAANGGGATTTCCCAAGGAAGCATATTGGGGTGGGTTGCCATTTTCTTCTCCCGAGGATCTTCCTAACCCAGGGATCGAAACTGCATCTCCTGCATTGGCAGGAGAATTCTTTACTATTGAGTCACCTGGGAAGCCCCGTGAAGAGCATATAACCCTCTTGTTTGTGCTTTCTCAAAATATAGTCTTTTCCTACTTGGAAAGGAAAGTAACGTTCAATCAATACATTTTTTTAAGTTGTTTTTTTTTTTTAATTTTGTATAGGGATAGAGCCAATTAAGAGCATAGTGATACTTTCAAATAAACAGTGAAGGGACTCAGCCATCATAAGAAGAAGAGAGTTTGAGGGAGAATGGATGCAATCAATACTTTTTAAAATACTGTCTATATATCTATATATCATATGATATGTATAGGTATATTGTACGATAGATATAATGAGTATAGGCTATTGCTGAATTTTACAATTTTTCTGTTAGGTATATGTATGATAGAAACAGCCTATACATGATGTTTAAAGGAACACATAATTCTAGACTATGGGAATTCAGCAGTAAGCAAGACAGTCTTCTCCATGAGAAATTTACAACTTAGTAAGGGGATAAAAACTTTAAGTAAAACTTTAAATATGTAAAATTTTAAATAAGTAAACATAAAATTAACTATTTACAATTATAATAAAGTCTATAAAAATGATACTCTTATGTCTAGCATAACAGGTTCAGATCAGTTCAGTTCAGTCGCTCAGTCGTGTCCGACTCTTTGCAACCCCATGAATCGTAGCACACCAGGCCTCCTTGTTCATCACCAACTCCCAGAATTTACTCAAACTCATGTCCATCGAGCCGATGATGCCAGACAGCCACCTCATCCTCTGTTGTCCCCTTCTCCTCCTGCCCTCAATCCCTCCCAGTATCAGAGTCTTTTCCAGTGAGTCAGCTCTTCGAATGAGGTGGCCAAAATATTGGAGTTTCAGCTTTAGCATCATTCCTTCCAATGAACACCCAGGACTGATCTCCTTTAGAATGGACTGGTTGGATCTCCTGCAGTCCAAGGGACTCTCAAGAGTCTTCTCCAACACCACACTTCAAAAGCATCAATTCTTGGGCACTCAGCTTTCTTCACAGTCCAACTCTCACATCCAGACACGACCACTGGAAAAACCATAGCCTTGACTAGATGGACNGAAAGTAGGATGAGCAAGTGCAAAGATAATAAGGTATCTGAAGTGGGTAAGTGGGAGCTAGACAAGGAGTTCAAAAACAGGATCAACTGTGGTTTAAAGATCAGTTAGTCATCTTTTTTTAGTGCTCTTTGAGAAGTAATTTCTAGCAAAGAAATTTCTTAAATTTCTTTTAAGTTCTAGAACTTTTCCTATTGATTAAAAATTCTTGATCAGTAATAGCTTAGACTGCAAGGAGATCCAACCAGTCCAACCTAAAGGAGATCAGTCCTGGATGTTCATTGGAGTGACTGATATTGAAGCTGAAACTCCAGTGTTTTGGCCACCTGATGCAAAGAGCTGACTCTTTGGAAAAGACCCTGATGCTGGTAAAGATTGAGGGCAAGAGGAGAAGGGTGAAATTGTTGGATGGCATCACCGACACAATGAACATGAGTTTGGGTGGACTCTGGGAGTTGGTGACGGTCAGGGAGGCCTGCTGTGCTGTGGTTCATGGGGTCGCAAAGAGTCGGACACGACTGAATGACTGAACTGAACTGAACTGAATAGCTTAGTGATTAAATGTGGATCAACCTTACTTTCTAGTCACAGATCAGTGAGATCTGTGACACATGGGTTTTACAGAGTGTTTGGGGGAACGCATTGTCAGCACAGTACTGAGACATGTGTGGCAATTTTCTTAAAAAGGTCCTGTCTTTGACTCAGCTCTATAAACGACAAACTTACTGGGAAAATTTAGGAGGTTTCATGTTCAGAAGGAAGGAAGAGCTGGATTGGTCAACCTAGGACCAGAACTGTAACTATTGAGCCTTGCTCATGATATAATCACAATCTATAGCTGATAAGGGTTTCCCCAGTGACTCAGCAGTAAAGAATCAGCCTGCAAGGTAGGAGACACAAGAGACGTGGGTTTGATCCCTGGGCTAGGAAGATCCTCTAGAGGAGGAAATGGCAACCCATTAGGGTTGGGAATGGGTTCTGTCTGGGAAGATTCCATGGACAGAGGATCCTCCTGTACTACAGTCCATGGGACCACAGATGTGGGCCCCTAAATGGGAAACCTTAGAAAAGGGCTAGCTTTGAGGTCAGAAACTAAGATGGCACCTGGCGGAAGTGATAGGGGCGTGGTCTATGTTTGTCAAAGTTTTTGATTGGCTTTCTTGATTTCCGTGCACGTGGACAGCGGTGGTCACCATGCACTCCTTTTATAATGAAGGCACATGATGATTTGACCTTTAACGTGATTGGTGTAACTGAAGGCTGACCTTTAACGTGATTGGTGCAACTGAAGGCACATGACAATTTGACCTTTAACTTGATTGGTAGAACTGTGGAAAGGCCCTTCCTGCTTGCCTATATAAGCTGGGAGCTTGCGGCAATAAAGCGGAACTGCTCAAACAGAACCCATGTCACATCTGATTGTCTCTCGCTCTCCATGGGGGCTGGGTTGGCAGACAGTAGGCTCATCTCTCCTTGGGACCCCTCAGCTTTGCTGAGGGAAGTTCCACTGCCTCTCTCTCTCTGTGTGGAGTGCCCCCTGCACACAAAGAGTGGGACACTACTGAGCAAGTGAGCACTCACTAATAGCTGATTAATGGAAGACCTGAGAGCTGAATCTTTGTCTATATAATTTATTATTTTTTTCCTCCTGCATGCTTTCTTTCTTAATTATTGTATTCTTGCTTGCTTGTTTGCTGTTTTCTTTTTCTTTTTTTTTTTCTTTTTGACATTTTGCAGGTTATTTCACTCTTTCTCCTAAAACTATCTTCCCTTACATAAGTTGTCCTTTCATTAAAATCTCTTCTTAAAAAACCATAAGGGGTGATAATGTCTCCTGTAGAGACTCCAACTGATAGACCTATCAAAACACTGAAATGTCAAGATGTCAAAAGGAATATCTGCATATGGGACAGAGTCACAGAGGAAAATGATGGGATAAAAGCTAAGATTTTCAGTGAATAAAGTTGTGGGACCAGGATATGGGTTGTTGACGTGGTTTGTCAGATGCCAAAGGATCTAAGTTTTTTGGAGTAAGAAGTGAGAAGAAATGACTTGAAAGTGACAATGGGGAGCAAGGAGATCATTTTTCATTTCTTGAACCTGCGTTACTTGAGAGGCATGCAAGCAAGTAAGTTTCAGAAGTAGTCAGATTAAAATTAGGGGTTGAAGTGACTAGGAAAACAATAGAAGAAGATGAGACAGAGGAAACATATACTCTAGGTTATATGAAAGTTTCCTAGGATTCAGTCAAAGAAGTAGCAAGAAGAAACGTTTGTCTGCTATTGAAGTAGGTCAAGTTATTCAAAGCCTGTGAAATTCAAAGCTGCAGAAAGGCACGTTTTTGGAGATATTAACAGAAGCACCATTGTAGATTTCTATGAATAATTTAAAGGAAGACACAAGACAAGGGGGAGCTTTTAGCACTTGGCATTATTTAAAGGTTTAAGAAGCAGTGCCATTGCAGTATAAGACTAAAACACAAAAACAAAAAAATCTGACTTTTAGACATTCTGGGAGAAATCTGGATATTTATATTCTGTAGCCTATGTAGATTCATGGTACTTTTAAGGAGGAGAAGGGGACAACAGAGGATGAGATGGTTGGATGGCATCACTGACTCAGTGGACATGAGTTTGAGCATACCCTGGGAGATGGTGAGCACAGTGAAGGCTGGTATGCTGCAGTTCATGGGGTTGCAAAGAGTTGGACATGACTGAGCGACTGAATGACAATAGAGGCCATAGAGAGACTTCCAACTGTTCATAAAACCTCATTCTCCTCATTTGCCATCTCAATGAAGAGCTGGATTCAAGGCTGTCCAGTTAGTCAACATTTTTCAACTCCCCTGATAGGTACGACCATGTGAACAAATTCAAAACAATGGTTATGAGACAAATTATTAAAATTTTTAACCTCTTAATGTATTTCTAGGGATTTTAAATGAAAATGAGGACAACTATAAACCAGTCTATTCTTTTTCCACAGTTTCCACAATTGTAATATCCACTTCTGTATCCTTTTATTCATCTAACCTGTCTTATTGCTATTCCACTGAGCATAAAGAGTAAAGTCATTGTTTAACTTTTTGTAGCGTGCAGTATTATGTTTTAGAGAGTTATTATATTTTACTGAACATTCAGCTTTAATAGATTATCTGGGGTTATTCATTAATTAAACAACCATTTATTAAATGCCTACTAGGTTGCAGGATTATTTCAAAGCTTTATCTATGAACAAACCCGATAAAGATGAAAACTTCATGGAATTTCTATTCTAGATGTAAGAGACAAGTAGTATGGTAACAGTGGTCCAATCAAAGAGNAACCATTTATTAAATGCCTACTAGGTTGCAGGATTATTTCAAAGCTTTATCTATGAACAAACCCGATAAAGATGAAAACTTCATGGAATTTCTATTCTAGATGTAAGAGACAAGTAGTATGGTAACAGTGTTCCAATCAAAGAGAACGACCTTATTCCAGCACATGCATGGTATTCTGGAAGAAGAGCAAGAAAGTGACTGTGCCTGGAACATGGTAGGTGAAAGGAGAATGGTAGACAATGAGGAAAGAAACAAAGAGCAGCCACTGGCAATACTGGAATGCCAGAACCACTGCATGCTTTAAGCAGCAGGTTGATTTCACTTACTTTTTTTTTAATCACTGACAGCATTGCAATTAATAACTTGTACATATTCCATTTATGTATCTACAAATATGGTATGATCATTCTTAGATTTAGGGTTATAGGAAAAAGGATATATGCTTTTGTAAATTTGACAGGTATTGTCAAAAGTGTCTCCCAATGGAAGCTGAATAATTCATACTCCCACCAGCAATATATGAGTGTCTCTTTCTGTTTTTATTTATTTCTGTACTCTTTTTTTGAAGTTTGGGTGTATTGGCATTGCTCTATTTATTTAACTTGAAAGAGCTTGCCTTTTCCTTTTTTTATATTTGCTATTGCCCTTGGACTGCAAGGAGATCCAACCAGTCCATTATGAAGGAGATCAACCCTGGGATTTCTTTGGAAGGAATGATGCTAAAGCTGAAACTCCAGTACTTTGGCCACCTCATGCGAAGAGTTGACTCATTGGAAAAGACTCTGATGCTGGGAGTGATTGGGGGCAGGAGGAGAAGGGGACGACCGAGGATGAGGTGATTGGATGGCAACACGGACTCGATGCACATGAGTCTGAGTGAACTCCGAGAGATGGTGATGAACAGGGAGGCCTGGCATGCTGCAATTCATGGAGTCACAAAGAGTCGGACACGACTGAGCGACTGAAATGAACTGAACTGATTGCTTTGAGAATTTGAGCAAATTCATATGAAGATATAAATGTTTCCTGGATAAAAGGGACCATTTTATATTCTAAATGGGTTAATTAATAATGTTATTAATAAATAAACAATATTTAATAACATTAATTGATAATGTTATATCCTAAAGAGTCAGGACAGTACACCACTCATACATAGAGGAGCAAATATGGGCCTGACACTGTTGAGGGTACTTTCACTTTAATGAAAGGAACATCTGTGTTCTAGTGCAGATAAGAATGCTGATTTTTTAGAAGCCAGAACTGGACTTCTCAATGTACTCTATTTCCTTTGTGAAATGAGGGACTACATCATCTATTGAAAAAGGGATTTTGGAAGAAAAAGAGACACATGTAGAAGATAAAATACCTCTTATATTACAGAAGAAAGGGACATTGCCTAGTAAAATATAATTCAATTGAAATCCCTGTTAGACACTGATTAAACAGGTGACCATAAATGTGAAGTGTCACCAGTTGGCTCAGGTATGTGATTTTCTGCAGCAGCCTCGGAAGTCTGTGTACAGACAAAGATTCACCCACCATTAGACACTTGCAAGGCAGGTGGGATGAAAAACACCAGGTCAATTTGTTTAGAAATTCTTCAGGGAGGCTTTGAAGTATTGGGCTGTGGAATTTAAGCTAGAAAGAAAGAAAATGCATTGTAAAAACTTTGAAGAAAGTTTTAATTCCCTCCTTCCATTTGATACTATATGCCATGGCCTGTGAGCTCCCCTGGTGGCTTATTTGTTACAGAATCTGCCTGCAAGGCAGGAGACCTGTGTTTGGAAGATTCCCTGAAAAAGGAATTGTCAACACACTCCAGTATTATTGCCTGGGAAATCCCATGGGCAGAGGAGACTGGTGGGCTATAGTCCATGGCATTGCAAGAGTCAGACACAACTTAGCAACTAAACGACCGCCACCAACTTGTCCTGTATCATGCTGTGTGCTAGCAGAGCACAGCCTCTGCCATATTAAGACATATTTTGATTGGCATCCCTAATTAACAAAACTCACGGAATGTAACCAAAAGGAATTTTTCCTCCATATACTCTTTAAATCTCATAATAAAGGGTAGTCTGTCTTTCATCACAGATGACATTCAGGCAGCCTCTCAACACTGCTGATCACTCTCAGTTAAAATGAAAATTAAGTTAAGAACAGACTCAATTCAGCAAATAATTAACACTATGAAGATGACTTTTTTTTTATCACCAAGATGTGTCTTGGTCTATATGAAGAGATTGTCAATTTTTTTTTTTCAAGCTTATTTCCACCTTTACTACTAGAGGTCATTTTCACCTTCCTGGAAAAACAAAAATCAAGGGGAGGGAGCTGTGGTAAGGGTAACAGAAAGTTCTTTATTGACTGATATTTTCAAATTTTATTTGTGATCTTTGGGCCTGATCCAATTGTAAATCTCACACTCTCCCACAGTGCATTTATTGCACTGTGGTTTTCAGAGAAGTTAATATTACTATGAGTCTTTCATTATTATTTCCCTTAAATGGAATGAATATGGTTCTTTGGTGTTTGCTTTTTTGTGATTGCCTACAGGATGATCAGTAATCAACTGCTAGCTTCTTTCTCTTCTGTTAAGACAAGAAATACCAAATGATATCCATGCAGCTCTTTCCTCTTCTCCTGCAGGTTGCCTTGTGTGGTGTGTGTGTGTGTGTGTGTGTGTGTGTGTGTGTGTTAGTTGCTCAGTCGTGTCTGACTTTTTGCCATCCTGTGGACTGTAGCCCACTAGGCTCCGCTGTCCATGGAATTCTCCAGGCAAGAATAGAGGAGTAGATAGCCATTCCCAAGGATTGAACCCAGGTCTCCTCCACTGCAGGCAGAGTCTTCATCATCTGAACCACCAGGGAGGCCTGTATGTTGTCTTAGGACCACAGAAAACTCTAAATTAACCTTTATTCTACATTGGCAGGAGTTCAGTAATTTCTCAATAAAGTCTTGTTTCTCTCTCAGTCTCTATTTCTCTCTCATCGCCCCATCCCTGTTTCTATCATCTCTATCTGTATCATCTCTTCCCTTCTTGACCCAAGCCAATGCAAACAGCCTCTTGCTTTCAGACTCCTCAGCCACATATCAGACACAAGTATGTCCCTCCAAAAGCCAGAAGATATGTATAAACCTCTTACCTTGTGGAAATCTAACATCTTATCTTGAAGAGGAGAAAATGATCTTATTTTCTGTTGGAAGTTTGGATAGGTGAGTTGTAGAGGGCATATCTTTTCAAACATCTATCTTTACAAATTCTCTCCCCTTTAATATCTGATATTTCATATGGGTATGGATGGGCCATTTCTAAGTTGTGTGGGCTCCTGAGTCAATAGTTTTTGAGAGGATTCTGTCTATAAAACCGTTTGGTTATAAACATATTCTGCCCGCAATGCAGGAGATCTGGGTTCGATCTCTGGGTTGGGAAGATCCCTGGAGAAAGGAATGGCTACCCACTCCAGTATTCTTTCCTTGAGAATCCCATGCACAGAGGAGCATGGCAGGCTATAGTCCATGGGATTGCAAAGAGTTGGGCATGACTGAGTGACTAATACTTTCACTTTTTCATGTTATAAAATTCATGGGTCCTTGAGATATATAATGATTAATCAAAGAACATTTAGAATAACCAGGAAAAAAATTTTTTTTCTTAATTTTCCAGTCAGGGCACCTAAATACTACATATACTATTCAGTACCACATTTTCCTTCTCATCTCAAGTCCAGGCACCATGTTCATTTTCATTATTCATGTTCATTATTGTTGAACACACCATTCATAGTTACTTTTCTATTCCCCCCCTAAAGAGAAAAGTAGCAACATAATTGTTTCCCAGAGTGCTCTGGCTCTTTGTAAACTGTTCATATCAAAACAATATAGATTCTCTTGCCTCTAAAGTTCCCCAATATTATATATTTAATCTGGTTTTTATCATTATACAAGGTGCTATGTCATCCATCCTGTTCCCCATATATACTGTACCTGAATACCAGGGAAGAACTTAGAACACTTTGAGGAAGGCATTCCAAAGTGTTGAGTCCCTGGATCAGTTTCATCAATCTGCTATAACAAAGTGCCACAGATTAGGTGGGCTTCCCTGGTGTCTCAGTGATAAAGAATCCACCTGCCAATGCAGGAGATGCGAGTTCGATCCCTGGGTTGAGAGGATCCCCTGCAAAAGGAAATGGCAACCAACTCCAACATTCTTGTCTAGGAAATCCCATGGACAGAGAAGCCTGGTGGGCTACTGTCCAAGGGGTCGCAAAAAAAAGGACCACAACAACAGATTAGATAACTTAAAACAAAAAAATTTGGGTTTTTTGCAGTCTTACAAGCTAGAAGCCTGAAATCAATGTTTCCACAAAGCCATACTCCCTCTGAAGGCTTTGGAGAAGAATCCTTGACTCTTCTAGCTTAGGATAATTGCTGGCAATCTTTGATGGAACTTAGCTGGTAGATGCATCACATTAGTCTCTGCCTCTATCTTTAAGTGGCCTTCATATTTCTGTCTCTGTGTCCAATTTTTTCTTTAACATAAGNCTTTGGAGAAGAATCCTTGACTCTTCTAGCTTAGGATAATTGCTGGCAATCTTTGATGGAACTTAGCTGGTAGATGCATCACATTAGTCTCTGCCTCTATCTTTAAGTGGCCTTCATATTTCTGTCTCTGTGTCCAATTTTTTCTTTAACATAAGGACACAAGTTATATTACATTTAGGGGGCACACATTAATCCATTATAATCTCATCTCAACTTGATAATATCAGCAAATACCCTTTTTACAAATAAGATCACCTTTTGAAGTTCCAGTTAGACCTGAATTTGATGGAGATTCTATTTAAGTAAGTTCAGTTTATTAGACATACTGATGAAGGCTGCACCTATCGAGGTCAAAGGACAGTATATGAGTATGAAGCAATGAGTTGTAATCAGCTTGATATGCTCTGACTCATATGCACTTTGACATTTAACATCTATTTTACCTTGTTACTACACTCAAAACTTTCAATTAATATTTCCTTGTAAGTATATATGTTCAACCAATAATGAACTTAGAGTCTTGTCAAGAAAATAATGTTTACATAAAATAACTAAGAGGTAAATATATGTTATAATCAATAGTATTATCAAGTAATATTAAAAATGTTGCAATAGCACTGTTTATAATAGCCAGGACATGGAAACAACCTAGATGTCCATCAACAGATGAATGCATAAGCAAGCTGTGGTATATATACACAATGGAGTATTACTCTGCCATTAAAAAGAATAAATTTGAATTAGTTCTAATGAGATGGATGAAACTGGAGCCTATTATACAGAGTGAAGTAAGCCAGAAAGAAAAACACCAA
>SJYV01051413.1:16305-64184 GCA_006410875.1 Neotragus pygmaeus | reverse complement strand
TGTTCCCAGCATACACACAGAGGAAACCAGAATTGAAAGAGACACGTGTACCCCAACATTCATCGCAGCACTGTTTGTAATAGCCAGGACATGGAAGCAACCTAGATGTCCATCAGCAGATGAATGGATAAGAAGTATGGCTTTTAAAAGTGATAATGTGTGTATGTGTGTGTGTATGTATGTGCACGTGTGCTCAGTCTTGTCCTACTCTTTGCGTCTTCGTGGCCTGTAGCCTGCCAGGCTCCTCTGTCCATGGGATTCCCAGGCAAGAATACTGGAGTGGGTTGCCACTTGCTACTCCAGAGGATCTTCCTCGCTCAGAGATCGAGCCCTTGTCTCTTTTGTCTCCTGAACTGGCAGGTGGATTCTTTACCACTAGTGCTAAAATTAAAGATGATCCAGTAAAATATTCAAATGATTGAAAGAGGTAAAAATATTTTGAACTATCTTATAGGAATCACTTAAAATACTTTCATATTTTAGTTTAAAAAAATATGAAAGTAAAATGACTGTATGTTGTAAAATTGAGTAATAGCTGTATCTAAAAATCAGTCCACACTGGACCTGATTTACATAAACTTCTGGTATACTTTGCATATCTTTACTGTGTAAGGTCTTCACTTTGAATTTGATGACAGCATGAAAGCAAAGGGAAATGAAATCAGAGTAAAAAGCGGTGAATTTTTCTAAGACAACAGCAGATGTATAATCTGCATTTATAGCCATTTGCAACAAAATACACCTGGCTATTCAATGACTTTTATAAACTGAAAATATTTTTAAATAATAATTTAGCTTTGGGTAATGTTTAAAACAATCTATACTTTGGTCCTAAGAATCAAACTTTGGCAATGTCAATTGTATTTAAAAAGAAAAAAAAAAGTAGAAATGGCCATCTGACAAAACAAAAAGAGGCAAAAAGGCAAAATTATCTTGATCCTAAATTATCATTTTGCCCCACTCATTTCATTTCCACATACCTGTATGCAATCCATAATGACATCGAAATGTGTTCTAGTTTAATTTTTTTTTAATTTTTTCTTGAATTGTAGGTGTATTTCAGCTAATTATAGTATATTCTTCCTGTTTAGCTTCATGGGAAAAGCTTCCCATCTTTTCTCCATAACACATTTTGGCATGAATCTTGGCTTCATATCTAAATTGAGGTGTTGATCTCACAGTGGAGGTAGAGTATTATTAACATGGTGGTAAGCATGCATGTGTGCATGCTCAGTCATCTGGCTCTTTGTGACCCAATGGACTGTAGCCCACCAGGCTCCTCTGTCCATGGGACTCTCCAGGCAATAACATTGGAGTGGATTGACATTTCCTCCTTTAAACTCAAAAATGTTGTCATCTTTCTAGAGCAAATCATTTCTTTCTCATGGGTTCTGAAAGCTTTAATAAGTTTTGAGAGTAGGATAAATTCTCTAGGGTAGCTGAAAACTAAACTTCTGTCAATTTGTGTCCATCCTAAGTCAAGCACCAGAACTCTAACACAGTTGCCAACATTTTTCCTGGTGTCTGTAAACAGATCATCTTAATGTACTATCATATGAAAGGTTCCGAAACAACTCTAATTTTATCTGAAGACTCTCTTAGGGGATTTTCTTCCCAAGCAAATTTAAAAGATGAAGTAATTTAAGTAAAAATTAGTTTGCAAGTATAATGTGAAGTTAATTACTTAAATATTTACATATGATGGAAGTAAAATCAGAGTAAAGATTCTATCTACTTTATGAAAATCAGAGTAATACATTTTACCTGTTGATTACATTGCTCTATGCCAGGCACTATACTCAATGCCTGGGGCTTCCTCCATGGCTCAGTGGTAAAGAAACTGCCTGCCAATGAAGGAGATGCAAGAGACACAGGTTCGATCACTGGGTTGGGAAAATCCCCTGCAGGAGGACATAGCAACTCACTCCAGTACTCTTGCCTGGAGAATCCTAGGGAAAGAGGAGCCTGGCGGCTACAGTCCATGGGGTCACAAAGAGTCGGACATGACTGAGCGACTGAGCATGCACACACAAAATCAATGCTTATGTATTATGCCACATTTAGTCCCCACAACTACTCTGTGAGGTCATTATTGTTATGAAAAGTGAAATTGTTAGTTGCTCAGGGATTAATTCCCCACTCAAGCGTCAAACCTGCCTCTCTTATGTCTCCTGCATTGGCAAGAAGATTCTTACCACTCACACCACCTGTTATATTTAACAAATAAGGAACCTAAGCTTATGAATCACATTGGACTAAATTATACTGCAGTAATAAGTGAAAACTGCCATGCCTCATAGGATTATGGCAATAAGTGCTAAAATCTATCACACAGAGAGTACAAGGTAGATCTGAGTGTTTCTTAAGGGCAGCTGCCTTTGATGTGTCCACTAAGTGATCCATCCAACAAAAGTCAGGCTGATAAACAGTCTTGCATGTGTCTGTGAGTGAAGAGAGCTGTGGATGCTGGTGAGCACACTAACTTGGTAGGTCACGGTACAGCTTATTTCTGCACCAAACTCAATTCTTTTTTTTCATGGACACATGGCTTAATGAAATTTCCCAGCTTGCTTTGTGGCACTGTAGCTGAGTTTCAACAAGAAAATGTGAATATAGTGATAAATTTTATTCCCAACCTTCATTCATACACAATTCTCAGACATAATCGCCCAGGTTCTTTTCCCTCCTACCCTTTTGATGCAGGTAACTGCCAGCATACTGGAAGTCATATGTTATAGATGGACCAGGCCCAAGACAGAAAGAATCTGCATCCCTGAATCTGTTCTCAAAAAGAGAGTCATAATAAGAAGCACCCATTACATACGTTAGTAGTGAGGAATAAATTTTTCTTGTTTCAGACACTGTAATGTTTATAGTTTATATAGCTTCCTCATGTCATCAAATCTGCATTCATTATCCCCTACCCCACAAATCTAACACCCCTGAAGACAGGATGCATAATACAATCAAAGGTGTTTTAAGATTGTCTGCTAGCACCTTTTCCTTCATCAAAAAGTAATATTAGTTTTTACAATTAAGTGTCAGATTTAATGAAATATAGTAATCCACAGATCATCTTGATTTCAAAATCCATCATCTTAATCTCTACCTACATTGTGTACTCCCTTAAGTTATGGACTGCACTGGGTATGGTATCTATTTGGTTCATGTTATTATTGTTTGTTACCAGATTTCATTTTGTTGTTTCTTCCTTCCTGCTCAATAATTCATGTGGAAAAGAACGTGAATGTTTTTATAGACATATTTTTAAACTATATCCCAGGTGTGTAGGTAAAAATTGATTTTTAAATGTGTTTTCTGCTCTTTAGAAAATCCAAAGCCCTGTGATATAAATTGAAGATATTGCACATATTTTCCAGAAAAGAAGCTTCCATGTGGTCACACATGAAATGAGGTTTGGCACAAGTTAAAACCAATACAATATTGTGAAATAATTAATCTCCAATTAAAATAGATAAATTTATATTTTTAAAAAAATAACATAATAAAAATTTAAATTAACCATTAAAAATAAAATGATTTGTATCATAAATTAAAGTACCCTTAATGGTAAAGATCACAAAGAGATGAAATACACCTAGCAATAAAGATCAAGTGACATTTGTTATAGTGAACTTATTCTATGATTGGGCAGCAGAAGCATGGTTAGCATGATAAGAATATAAATCTTGACTCTTGGCTCTGTAATGTCCTAGCTTTGTGAAACTCGGGGTGGTATTTAAGCCTACAAAACCTACTTTTACTCATTTGTAAAATTTTAATAATATTTATTTTATAAGTTTATTGTGAAGATTAAAACAGATACATTAATAATAGGTTCCTAGGAAATGCTAGATTCTTCTCCCTTTTATCTTACAGGATTTTCAGTTGACTTTTACATTTATCTGATTTATGACTTAACTAGATGAAAGTGAATGCAAAATTAGCTGCAATCTCACATTGCTTGCTTCAATAAAAAAGTGAGAGCAAATCTAAACTTTTCCCTGTGTGCCTCATTAGCTCAGTAAAATCTAATTTTCACTAATTTCTTTCTCTTCCTATGGGAAAGACCAAGTGATTATTGGAATTCATAGTCACATATCGGAATTTTTTCATACCTCTCTGGACTTTTACTTTGTAACGGAGAACCTGAATTTGATTTTGATTTTAGGCTGCAGAGGTAAGGGAAAGTTGATGGCATATTTTCAGGAGAAATGGCAGAAATATCTTTCACTATTTGTGAAATTTTCTCAAAGTTGCTAAAATCTCACAAAGGAATTGGATACATTCTCATATCTATGGACAAAGAAATAGGCCATTGGCAAAAGAAGAGACCACAACAACTCTCCTGAGGTAGCTATACTTTTTTTATTAAATGGGGAAAAATAAACTGCTGAATTGGATGGCAAGCTAGCTGTGTTGATGTTCCTCTTTTAGTTACTAAGTCCCGTGTGACTCTTTGTGACCCCAGGGACTATAGCCCACCAGACTCCTCTGTCCATGAAGTTCTCTAGGCAAGAATACTCGAGTGGGCTGCCATTTCCTTCTCCAGGGGATCTCTGCAACCCAGGGATCAAACCCACATCTCCTTTATTGCATTCTTTATTGCATTCTTTACCACTGAGCCACCTGGGAAGCCCATCTGTGACAATACCACTTACTTATTATGGGCAGGCAGATACAGCTAGAAATGCATTTTTACAAATAGTTATAACGGTGTTTTTCCATAGTGTTAATGTTAGTCGCTCAGTCATGTCTGACTCTTTGCAACCCCATAGATTGTATCCCACCAGGCTCCTCTGTCCATGGAATTCTTTTTTCTTTTGTTTTTCATTTAGCTCTTTATTTTTTTTATTTTTTTAATATAAATTTATTTATTTTAATTGAAGGTTAATTACTTTACAATCTTGTATTGGTTTTGCCATACATCAACATGAATCTGCCACAAGTATACACGTGTTCCCCCATCCTGAACCTCCCTCCCTCCTCCCTCCTTGTACCATCCGTCTGGGTCATCCCAGTGCACCAGCCCCAAGCATCCAGTATCATGCATCGAACCTGGACTGGCGATTCGTTTCATATATGATATTATACACGTTTCAATGTCATTCTCCCAAATCATCCCACCCTCTCCCTCTCCCACAGAGTCCAAAAGACTGTTCTATACGTCTGCATCTCTTTTGCTGTCTCGCATACAGGCTTATCGTTACCATCTTTCTAAATTGCATATATACATGTTAATATATTGTATTGGTGTTTTCCTTTCTGGCTTACTTCACTCTGTATAATAGGCTCCAGTTTCATCCACCTCATTAGAACTGTTTCAAATGTATTCTTTTTAATGGCTAGTAATACTCCATTGTGTATATGTACTACAGCTTTCTTATCCACTCATCTGCTGATGGACATCTAGGTTGCCTTTTCTCTACACCCTCTCCAGCATTTATTGCTTGTAGTGTCCATGGAATTCTTTAGGCAAGAATACTGGAGCGGGTTGCCATGCCATTGCCCAGGGGATCGAACCTGGGTCTCCTGCATTGCAGGCAGATTCTTTACAATCTGAGCCAATAGGGAAGCTCTTCCATAGTGTTAGAAGTCTCATATCCTTTAATACACTGATGCTAAGAAATTTTTAAAAGTAGCAACGTCCTTTTCACAAAATGTATTAATGGAGAAACAATCAGCACAGTTTTCCATTGAAGATGAGTTTCTGGAGAAAGAGAGATCACTGTGTGCTGTGAATAATTTAAAAGCAAAACAATGATTATAGTGAGTTTCTTCCCTGATAGTTCAGTTAGTAAAGAATCTGCCTGGGATGCAGGAGACCCTGGTTCAATTCCTGGGTCGGGAAGATCCCCTGGGGAAGTGATAGGCTACCCATTCCAGTATTCTTGGGTTTCCCCGGTGGCTCAGTTGGTAAAGAATCCACCTGCAAAGGAGGAGACTTGGGTTCAATCCCTGGTTGGGAAGATCCCCTCAAAAAGGGAAAGGCTACCCACTTCAGTATTCTGGCCTGGAGAATTCTATGGACTGTGTAGTCCATGGAGTTGCAAAGAGTCAAACACAACTGAGTCACTTTCACTTTCACTTCACTTTCTTTTTTTTGCAAGGTGTACTGATTTAAGGAACTAGATAAGTAAGCTTATGAACTGTAAGTAATATTGGAAGCAGAAACCATTAGGAAAAGATGGCAATAACTGTGAATTCATTAATGAGAACTTAAGGGTGTTATCATTTGGATATTATAAGATGTGAGAAAGACTGGGGAGGTTAGATTTGTCATTATTTAAAGTAATGTTTCTATTAAAACATTATATGTATAATATTTGATATAATAATTATATTTACATTTGGACAAGTACAAAAATAACTGTACAGATAAATTAGTTTTCATGACTGAGTTGACTCATGTGATCAACAGTCAGATCAAGAAATAGAACATTATCACATATCCTTCATTGTCCTGCTTAGAGTCCCTGTCTCCCCTCAAAAGACACCCTTCTTTAGCATCACTAGGTTTGCTAATTTTCAGCTTCATATAAGTGAATTTATATAGCTTAATATTATCAGACTAATCCATGCAGTAATTTATTCACTTCTCTATTTCTAATGGTCTGTTACATGAGTATACAGTATCTTTATCCATTCTACTATTGATAAGCATCAGGATTCTTTATATTTGGGGGTCCTTTCAAATTGTATTGCTATGAATATTCTTATGCATACCTATTGTGAACATAAATGCACGATTCTTGGACTGTATATCCAGGGCTATAATACCGAGTCATAATATGTGTACATTTCCAACATGGTTATACTAATTTATACTTTTGACAGCAACATATGGTAGCTGTTAACAACAAATGATGATACTGTATAAAAAATAGCATCCAGTTTAATGGAAATATGATTGTATACTTAGCTTTTATTTTGCACATCATTTATTACTGATGATATTCAACATCTTTTCTGATATTTATTGACTCTTTGAATACATTCTTTTATAGAGTACCTGTCCCAATCTTTCACCTATTTTCCTATCTGGTTGCTTGCTAAGAACTAATTGATTTGTATTCTTATATGTTCTGGATGTTTAGGACTGCTGAGTTTACTGATCAGTTTAAGGAAATTGACATCTTTACAACATTGAATCTTTCATATTGTGATTGTGGTTCATGGTCTAACTTATTTAGACCTTTTACAGTTTCTCTGATAAAAATATTTAGATTCCTGTGAAGTGGTTTTGGATGTATTTCATTGGATATTTTCCTAAATGTTTTGGGGTTTTAATACTATTATAAATAGTAATTTTGTATTTGATTTTATTGTCTTTTATTTTTCTCTGCTTTCTTTGTATCCACATACTTTGCCAAATGAGAAGATAAATTCTTGTAGTTTGTAACATTATTATCTATTTTTCTAAGTATATAGTGTGTTATGTGAATAATGGCCACTTTACTTTTTGCTTTTTAATTCTTGTGCCTCACATTTTCTCTGGTTGGATTGCCCTGAGCAGAAACTGCCATGACATATTGAAAAACAGTGCTGAGTGCATGTGTTTGTGTCTTTTTTGCCCAATTTTTAAGGGACATTCTTCAAATTTTCACTAGAAATTGTAGTGTTGTTAGTTTTTTCTAGATACTATAATCATATATAAGAAAGTTCCTTATAATTCTTACATGCTGATTATTTTTCAATATAAATTACATAATATTGCATCAAAATTTCTATATCTATTAAAATGATCATATTTTTCTTCAGTATGTTGCTACTGTGGTTAATTAATATTGATAGAGTTTTGACTGCAAATTCAAGTTTTACACTGATGTAAGAAATCTAAAGAAATTATAGTATATATTCATGTTTTATGGATTAGTAATTCCATTTGCTTATACTTTATTTGGACGGCATCAATGATTCAACGGACATGAGTTTGAGTAAACTCTGGGAGTTGGTGATGGACAGGGAGTCCTAGTGTGCTGCAGTCCATGGGGCTGCAAAGAGTCGGACACAGCTGAGCAACTGAACTGAACTGAATACTTTATTTGGGATTGTGCGTTTAATTTCATGAGAAATCTTGGCTTTTAATTTTGCATCTTTTAATGGCTCCTTAGATTTTGTTTAAAAATTATGCTGGCCTCATAAATTGGGGTAGGAAGTGTAGTTTTTCCATTCTCTAAAATAACTTTTTAAAATATTGGTGTTATTTGTATCTTAAATCTTTCAGTAAATCACCACTAAAACTATATGGAGCTAGTTATGTCTTATAAGGATGTTTTAAAATACAAATTGAGTTTCTTTAATAAATACAGGACAATTAGAATTTTCTTTTTATTCCTATTTCTGTTTTAGCAAATTTATCTTTTTGCTCCTCATTCTTACATTTCTCTGTTCCAGACTTAAATCATGTTCTGTCTGAGAATTCCTTTTAGTATTTTTTAAGTACAATATGTGGGCTTTCCTAGTGGCCCAGCAGTAAAGAATCTGCCTGCAATGCAGAAGACACAGGAGATGCAGGTTCCATACCTGGGTGGGGAAGATCCCCTGGAGGAGGGCATAGCAACCCACTCCAGTATTCTTGCCTTGAGAATCTCATGGACAGAGGAACCTGGCGGGCTACATTCCACAGAGTCTCACAGTGTCAGACACGACAAAGCAACTGACCACACATGCATGCAGGTATAATATATACTATATGTGTGTGTGTGTGTGTGTGTATATATATACATATATAATATATTGACTGGTTTGATCTCCTTGGACAGCAAGATCAAACCAGTCAATCCTAAAGGAAATCTAACCTGAATATTATTGGAAGGGCTGATGCTGAGGCTGAAGCTCCAATACTTTGGCCACCTGATGAAAAGAGCCAACTCATTGGAAAAGACACTGGTGCTGGGAAAGATTTAGAGCAAGAGGAGAACGGGGCGACAGAGGATGAAATGGTTGGATGGCATCACTGACTCAATGGACATGAGTCTGAGCAAACTCCAGGAGATGGTGAAGGACAGGGAAGCCTAGCATGCTGCAGTTTATGGGGTTGCAAAGAGTCAGACATGACTTAGTGACCGAAAAACAATATATATGTATGTATGTATGTATATGTGTGTGTGTGTATATATATATATATATCTTAAAAACATTTCATTTTGCTTTCATTCTAAAAACTTTTTTCTGGACATAGAATTTTAGTTTGCCAATTATTTCCATTTTTCACTTTTCATGATTGCATTATACAGTCCTCTGGCTTTGTCAGATTTCCTAAAAGTCAGTTCATGGTCTTACGTGTTGCAATTTTAAGGTTAATGTATCTTTTTTTCTCTTGCTTCTTTCAAAATATACTTTCTTTGTCTTTGGTTCTCAACAGTTGGACTTGTGTATGCCTAGTCATGACTTTGTTTTATTCAGTAATGAATGAAGTTTGTAGTTTCTTGGTTTATGGGCTGACATTTTTTTGTCAGTTTAGGAAAATCTTAGATTAAATCAACTCTTGAAAAATTCTTTTGCCTAATTTTCTCTGTCCTTCTAGGAACTCTTTTACAGATATGTTAGATATTTTGGTGATATAGCTACATATACACACGTGTGCATGCACACATATGCACATACTTTATTTTTGCAACCTTCAATTATTCTCCTTTCTGTGTTTTATCCTGTATATTTCCATTGATCTATATTCTAGATCTCTCTTCCACTAATTTGCTTAAAACTAGTCAGTGAATTCTATACTGGTTATTTTATTTTTCAATACCAGTCTTTTACTTTGATCCAACTCTTTGTGACCCCATGCGCTATACAGTCCATGGAATTCTCCAGGCCAGAATACTGGAGTGGATAGCCTTTCTCTTCTCCAGGGGATCTTCCCAACCCAGGGATCAAACCTTGGTTTCCCGCATTGCAGGCAATTCTTTACCAGCTGAAACACAAGGGAAGCCCTTTACTTTGATGCTTTATATAACTTTCAGTTATTTGGGGGATTTTCCATATTTCATTTCCTTCTCATATATATAGCTACATTTTCATGTTTAGAATCTTTATCTGATAACTCTAAAATCTGTTTCAAAATGCATCTGTTTTACTATTTGTATTTATTTTCTCCTATTGACTTTCAACCATTTAGTCCTTTCTCTTGACATGTTTTATGTTTTGAGTGATATCAGACCTTATAAAGAGAGCATTTGTATAGCATCTATAGCACCTTTTCTTAAGGATCTTTTCTGTTTCTCTTGCTAGGAAGATAGGAAGTTGATCACACTAATCCAATTTGCCACAACCTGTCTTGAGTCTAGGTTGTCACTTTCGTAAGTCCTTTAGCTCTGGTCTGCTCAACTTGTTCCTAGGTCATAACCTTGAGGGGTCCCACCTTAGATTTTTGGTCTTTCAAAGTCTCCTCTTCCTCCCCTGGCCTCTAAACTATTATTTCATTCATCACTGCTAAGCACCTGCTGAAAACTCCATTTGACTGTGCTCTGCCTTGCTTGATCTATTAATAAGCAGATCAGTGAAGTGAACTGTTAGTCACTCAGGCATGTCCAGCTCTTTGTGACCCCATGGACTGTAGCCCACCAGGCTTCTCTGTTCATGGGATTCTCCAGACAAGAATACTGGAGTGGTTTGCCATTCACTTCTCCAGAGGATCTTCCTGACCCAGAGACAGAACCCAGGTCTCCTGCATTGTAGGCAGATTCTAACTGAGCTACAGGGAAGTCCTTAAGCCCATTAGAGGCATTCATTATTTCTGTTACAGTGTGTTAATTGTTAGTATGTATTTTTTTCTTTTTTGATTCTTCCACAGGATTTCCATCTCTCTGCTGACATTGTTCACCTGTTCCTGCATAGCTGTGTGTATGCTCAGTTGCTTCAGTCATATCCAACTCTGTGCAACCCCCACAGACCATAGTCCACCAGACTCTTCTGTCCATGGGATTTTCCCAGCAAGAATACTGGAGTGGGTTGCAACGCCCTTCTCCAGGGCATCTTCCTAACCCAGGGATAGAACCCACGTCTCCTTTGTTTGTTGCATTGCAGGCAGATTCTTTACTATCTGAGCCACCAGGGACACCCCCATATGAATCCTAATTTAAATTTTTCAGTATATTAATTCCAGCATGCCTGTCATGTCTGGAGCTAATGCTTGCTCTGTCTCTTCAAATTATGGGGTGGGGAAGGTTGGAGGTTTTTATTTCCTTTTTGTCTTATGGTATGCCTTATAATTTTTCCTTGGTAGTTGGATATAATGTACCAGGCAAGAGGAACTTCTGCATATGAGCCTTTAGCAATGTGCTGGTATATAGGGAGAGAAAACATTCTACAGTCCTATGGTTAGGTCTCAGTCTTTCAGTGAATCTCTGCCTCTGGGCTGGGGAGATCACAAATGTTTCACAGGATTTTTTTCTCCCTGATTAGGCAAGATAGCAGGCTAGAGTGGGCAAGGGGTTTAGATACTTATCTTCCCCAGAGTAGTTAGGCTCTGAAAATAACCCTGCAGTTTAGGCTCTGGTTAACTAGTTTCTCCTGGGGATAGTTTATGTTAAGAGTGTTTTGGTATATTTAAAAATGATTCCTTTTTCTTCTGGGAGCTGTGGGCAGGGCCAGCCTGGCTGACCGGACCCAATGTGCCACGCTTGCAGCTTGCAGCCCTGCCAGAGTCTGTGCTCGCTTGGCCACCGTGCCCACCGGCAGGAGAGGCAAGATAAGCATCGAGATCCCGGCGGGACTGACAGCTGCTGCAGCGTGAACTCTGACCAGAAAATGATTCTATTTACTCTATTTTAGCTTGTCTGTCCTCTCCTTATGTTTTTCTCTTTGTTAACGATTCTGGGAAACTTAATGTTCATATGAGTTACACAGGTGGACTTAATGTAGTGTCTTGTAAACAATGTATGCTCTCATCTTATTAAGATTTAATGCGATCAAGATGGTTTGTGGGCTTACTAATTTTAGGGAATTCAGCTTTAATAACAACAACTACTACTGTTACTGTTACTGTGGCAGCAAATGCCCAGTATGTTGAAAAATCATATTTTAGGTGTTTGGAATAGCTCAGATACTAGTTTAGACTTAGGGAAACTTCACAATCAGATACAGACCTTGGAACACTCTTGACTGGATTTTACTGCAGCTGGAGCCGCTAATGACTTTTTCCACACTTTCTCTAACTTTATTTCTGGAAAAAACATTCTGTCTAATGTCTTCAGTTATGTTGCTGTTTGTGCTTTAATTTTGCTTCTTAGAATCATTCTTCCTTGTATTGTCAGGATTCTTCGGCAGAACATTCATAAGCTTGTGACTGAGCTGCACCTGATTATTTTAAAAAACAAAAAAGGGGGAGATGCCTGGAGCCAGCATCAGGAACTCTGCCCATGGCAAATGTCATGAGGAAGGAGGCTTGGCATATGCAAAGGCATGATCAAGCCTCAAGAAACTCCCTGTTCCCGAGCATCTACCCCCAAAATCCAGAGTCTGTTTTATGCTCTCAACTACACCTCTGACTTTACGGGGGGCTCCCCCCCCCAACACAATTTCTCTCAGAGAAGGAGTTAACTTGCAGCTCCAGTTAATAAAAATTCCTGGGCGTGACAAGAGCGTTTCAACTTACGAACTCCTCTGAAGGTCCTCTAGCCTCCCTGATCAGGTTTGTCTGGCCACGTGTGATTGTTTACAGCCTCCCAACCATGAGAGGCATGAGATGCTTTAAAACTTTCTAAATAAAGACTCTTTTGAGAAGTTACAAAATTATTAGTATAGTATTGTGGGTTGATTAGAAATTATATTGGTGAAGGGTTTTTTCATTTGTTGTGTCAATGATTACTGCTAATTCCCTGCCCTGGGTGTGACAAGGGTGTCTCAGGTCAAAACTCTGCTGACAGACTAGCTTGTGTGACAACCTCTCAACCATAAACAGCACAGAGAGTTCAGAGTACTTTGAAAGTCTTAATTAGCATAGGACTTCTCTCATTGTTGAGTCAATGATTGCCACCAGGCCTCCATATCCTTAGGCACCTGGGAATATATTAATCAACGTATTTAAAATATAGAAAAGTAAATATAGTTGTTTTTGGTGTTATCAATACTAGACTTTTTTAGTTAATTAATTTTGTTTTGTTATAGATCACTGAACTTTGTTATAAATCACTGTGTCCTTGCTATGCAAAAATGTAACTTTATCACTATCTTAAGACTGAATAGATCTTAAGGGGAACACTGGTGAAGAGTTTTCATTTGTTGAGCCAATATTTGCTGCTAAATTTCCATATTCCTTGCCCTTATAATGAATATAACTAGCATATAGGAGAAATAAGTATTAACCTTTAAGATTAATCATGTTAAACCTTAGGCTAAGTAAATTTCTTTCTTAGTTGTAACTCACTACACCCTCACGCTATAGGAATGCAACTTTATTTGGAGGGTGGCGCCTGATTTAAGAAAAAATCACCCCTGGAAAAAATAAGTTTCCCGGTTAACTGACCATTATCAGAAAGGGCCATAAAATGTCAGCAGGCCTCATGGCCAGAAGATGATGTAAAACCCATAAGACCTTTGTATGATTTTATATGAAGCACCTGATTGTGACAAGGGTCAGGTCTGCTGACCCCTGCGTGACTCTGTTTTCATCCCTATGTATAACAAAAAGTATATAAGCAAACCTGAAAAATAAAGAAATAGAATCAGTTTCTGGAAAGACTAATTCCCCCATGTNGTATGATTTTATATGAAGCACCTGATTGTGACAAGGGTCAGGTCTGCTGACCCCTGCGTGACTCTGTTTTCATCCCTATGTATAACAAAAAGTATATAAGCAAACCTGAAAAATAAAGAAATAGAATCAGTTTCTGGAAAGACTAATTCCCCCATGTCATTCCTTCTTGCTCCCCGTTTTTCTGGCTGAATAATGTGGGTACTCACCAAGCCTGCTAATTTTGCCTGGGCTTCTAAGATTGGACCGGGAAGGCCTCAGTGCCTCCTCTCCTTCAGAAGAATGGAAAGATGCCTGTGGCCTACGTAGGTGGTGATTGGTATTCCACATAAACCAAGTTATTCAGCCTCTTTTTCTCCAGTAATATTTCCTACTACACTATCCGTTTCTAATCTCTCTATATCTGAAATTAAATAAGATTTTTCCAAGGATGCCGACTCCATCCCCACCTTCGAATCACCCTGGATCCACCAGGGCTGGACCCCGGCACTTTTCCATCCTCCTACATGAAACTCAGTGGGATTTTTTATTTCTCTGATATTTACTGTGGGTGGGAACCTGCTTGAATTCCTGAAGGTAAATCTCACAGTATTTTGGGGATCCTCCCATGAACCCCCACCCCTGGACTTTTTTAACTCTCAGCATTGTCCACACCGTGTCCCCAGCAGTTTGTCAGTGATATAGTTCAGGTTTTCCTGCTGTGGCTTTGATCCCACAGTGGTTTCCTTGAGTCCGAGCTCTGGGAGTTCATGGGGTCATGAAGAGTCAGGACAGGATTGAGAGAGTGACACTTTCACTTTCTTTTCCTCTAATCTTTAGGGTCGTGGTCTGCCCTTACCCTTCCCTTTCTTTTGGACCCAACAAGGGTTGACATCTTAGTCTGTTTAGTGTTTTACTTGTTAGGATGTGGAGTAGTGATTTCCAAGCACTTTAAATGAGGACCTGAACACTGAAAGTGTTTAGTTTATGTAAGATTTCATCTTTAGCCTTCTAGATGGTCCCTTTGACTTTAGAACTCAGTAAATATCGCCAGTGGAAAAGCTGAAGAGCTTGGGAGTCAGTTCTCTTCCTCTCTATATATATATCTTTTTGTTTAGACTTATACCTTGATCCTAATTCACAATGCTCTGTGTTATGTGTGCTATGTGTTAGTTGCTCAGTGTCTGACTCTTTGCAACCCCATGGACTGTAGCCCGCCAGGTTCCTCCATCCATGAGACTGGAGTGGGTTGCCATTTTCTTCTTCAGGGGATCTTCCCAACCCAGGGATTGAACCCAGGTCTGATTTCTCCTTTCTGATCATTCTGTCCCCATGAGATTCCCTGATACATGTTGTTCTTCAGAATCGTGAGCGCTTGTCTCACTTTGTGTGCACCTTAGGCTTATACTTTACACTCAAAGGGGAGAAAAACAAATGAACAAAAACTGCAGAATATTGTCATACCTCTCCCAATGGTTTTGCTTCTTGGGAATGTTTTTTCCTTTTAAGTCCAGGTTGCTTCATCAGCTCTCTAATATATTAAAATACACACACACACACAAGCAAACACATATTTTAAATTTTCTCTGTGTTTTCTACTTCCCGGTAGGAACACAGAATTGCTAGAAGTCTTCAAAGCTACTACTTAAATTGTATCTAACATATTCACTGACACATACTTTTTTCTAAAAGTATTTCTTCATTGCATCCAAAAAGACCACCAAGCCTCATATTCATTATCCTACAGTTCCAAGAATTTGAAATTTCCATTGTGATTTCTTTTAGACCCAAGTTATTTAGATTTTACTATTTTTTAGACATTTGAGGATTTTTCAGTTATATTTGTTGTTGTTATTGCCTTCACTGTGGCCAGAAAATGTATTCTGAATTATATGAGATCTTTTAAATGTATTGATGCATGCTTTATTATGCCTATAATCAGTTTTGGCAAATGTTCCTAACATATTTGGAAAGAACATACATCTTTCAGTTGCTATTGGATGTATTCTGTGTGTCAGTTATAGGCTCAATTTTTTTTTATTATCCTATGTGCAAATAAAAATGTTTTTATTTTTTAATATAAATTTATTTATTTTAATTAGAGGTTAATTACTTTACAATATTGTATTGGTTTTGCCNGCCTGAAGTCCTCTGCCAGCCTTCAGAAGTTGTTTTGTGGAATTTACTCAGCGTTGGATTGTTCTTTTGATGAAATTGTGTGGGAGAAAGTGATCTCCCGTCTTATTCCTCCGCCATCTTCCCGCCCTCCAACATTAATTTTTAAAACTAATTTTGTCTCACCTTCTATAGCATTAGTGTTTTTTGTGTTCTTGTTCTATTACTGAGAGGAGTACATGAAAAGTTCCCCAATATGTCTGTGGCAGTGTTTATTTCTTTTTATTTCTATTAATTTTTGCTTTATGTAGTTTAAACCTAGGTTATGATATACATATAAACTGAGATTGATGATCCTCCTGGCACGTTGACCCCATTATCATGCNGAGGAGTACATGAAAAGTTCCCCAATATGTCTGTGGCAGTGTTTATTTCTTTTTATTTCTATTAATTTTTGCTTTATGTAGTTTAAACCTAGGTTATGATATACATATAAACTGAGATTGATGATCCTCCTGGCACGTTGACCCCATTATCATGCTGGAATATCTTTCTACAGCTCCAGTAATTCTTACTGCACTAAACTCATCTTTCCCATTAACATAGCTATACCAAGTTTCTTGTTTTTTCATTTTGTTTTGGCAGATTTCCCATCCTTTCATAATAACATTTCCTTTATTTTTAAATGTCAGGTGTCTTATTAAAGCAGCCTATATTTAGATTCTATTTTAAAACCCTGAATAACAATTTTTATTTATTTCTCATCAAATTACTGGGTTTGTTTATACATTTGGATTTATGGATATCTATTGTTGTTGTTCAGTCCCTCAGGTGTGTCCGACTCTCTGTGACCCCATGGATTGCAGCATGCCAGACTTCCCTGTCCTTCACCATTTCCCGGTGCTTGCTCAGACTCACGTTCCTTGAGTCAGTGATGTCATCCAAACATTTTGTCCTCTGTTGTCCTCTTCTGACTTCAATCTTCCCCAGCATCAGGGTCTTTTCTAATGAGTCAGCCTTATGCATCAGGTGGCCAAATACTAGAGCTTCAGCTTCAGCATCAATCCTTCCAATGAATATTCAGGATTGATTTCCTTTAGGATGAATATCTATTATGTTACTTTTTTCCCTCCTGTTTCTTGCCTACTTTTGAATTGATAAAGTTATTTTAAATTTATTTTTTATCTCTATAAGATTGTTAGTTGCGAGCTCTTCTTGTATTTTATTACCCAAAGACAATAACAAAGAATTTTTGACTTAGTAAGATTTAATACATATGAATACTTTCCCTGCTACCCTCAAAATGCTAAAAGTTTAAGACAATGTGATATTATAGACACCCCTGAAACCTTTTGTTCTAGTGTTGCCAACCATTCTCATTTACATTTATGCAATTCCAGCAATACATATTGTTATTAATATTTTGTAAATTTAGAGTTTTCATTGTTCTTTGTATCTTCTTGCATCTCCATGTTTCTGTTCAGGTGAGAGAAGCTAATACTCAACATAGGAGATAAATCAAAGACATTGAGAAGGAAAGGAAAGAGTATTAAAATCCATTGATTTACTACTACACGTCAGGGAGTGTGCTCTGGGTTAGTAACAATAAAATTAATCATTAATTTCCTGCATACAGGAGCCAGGCATTATCCTAATTCCTTCTATGCAGTATACCTTTAAAGCTACAGAAAAAATCTTCTGGAAGTTGGTGCAGCCCCCTTATGACAGACGGAAACAGGTAAGGCTTACCTTTCAGTCAACAAATATATTTTGTATTCTTATATGTGCTAGGAGTTACTTGAAATGCTGGAGATACAGCATAGGAAACGATAGGCAAAATCCTGGTCATTGTTGTGACTACCTTCTGGTGTGAAGAGATAGGCAATAAAAATAAACAAATTAACATATTAATGGCCAATGATATGAGTGATGATGATATATACTAGTGAGAAAAATAAAGTGTACATTTGATTTGCTATATTCATAGAGTGATAAGAGATGGCCTCAGTGACAAAGACTCATATGAGCAAATTTCTGATTAAAATATCAGACTCTGAAAATTAATTAGGGCTCAGAAAAGTTAAAAACTATAAAAATTTTAAAACCAATAGAATACTGAGACAGTGTCCTCAGTTACAAAGTTGAGGCTTATTCCGCTGGTTGACAGAGGTGGGAAGACTAGAGGTAGGGAATACTGGGGAAAAAAATCAGACCTCAAAGTAATATTAGCCTTTTCCAGATAAATATTTTCCAACCATATCATTCTTTATTTCATTAGGTCAGCTATTCTACTTCCTTCTTCAATGGCAAGAAAAAAAAGATTCTTATTTCTTAAAATTAATAGGTATATATAGTTGTCTCCAAAATCTTAATGCAACTTTAAATTATATATATATATATCTACATGCCATTAATATAAATAATTGTTCTTTTTATGCTGTATATGAGGAAACAAGATATAGACATTCTAAATTTACTCAAAGTTGCACTTAAGAAACTCTGCTTTCTTGTAATCAAATATCAATCAATATCAATTAAAAATGTATACATTGATGACAAAGAGCAGTGAATTTTACTTTTATGTTAGGGATTAAAAAGTTAATTGTATTTTACAATATCTCCAATCATTCATACTTTTTTTTCCTGTAGTTTTCCCAAAACTTCAATGGAAACTGTTGTTGCTGTTGTTTAGTGGCTAAATCATGTCCAACTCTCTTGAGACCCCGTGTACTGTAGCCTGCCAGACTCCTCTGTCCATGAGATTTCCCAAGCAAGAATTCTGGAGTGGATTGCCATTTCCTTCTGCAGGAGATCTTTGAATTCATGTCTCCTGCATTGGCAGGCAGGTTCTTTACCACTGAGCCCAGGGAAGCCCATTCAATAGAAACTATCTGTGAAAAAAAGTTGTATTACGCTTGGGAGTAGATTGAAGGAGGAACTAATGAAAAGAAGCTGAATTTCATAAAAAACTATCTAGTATGCAATAGGTAAGATTGTCAGATAAAATAAAGACACCCAGTTAAATGTAACAAATAAATAATAAATAAATCCTTTGTACAGGCCTGCCCTAAATATGTATGAGACAGACTTACAGTAAAAAAAAAAAAAAAAAAAATCACTTTTATCTGAAATTCAAATTTAACTTAAATGTTGTATTTCTATTTGTTAAATATGGCAAGCCTAGTAGTAGGAACAACTTATAAGATGATCCAGAAATTGAACCAATCCAATAGAAAGGATTTCAAACCAGAAGAAAACTGGACTCCCAGAAAATAGGCTGTCTTACTAGCTAGCCCTGTGACATCAGGCATTTTGAATGTCCAAGAGGAGTAGGTGGGACATTAGGGGTGGGGGAGAGGATGGAGTTAGTATAATCTAATCTCCTAGGGGTGGTTGTAGGAAATCTCACTTGATATTTGAATTATTTTTACATTAGAAAACTTTATAAAAACATTTCTTTCTCTGAAAGCAGTATGTTGATTGAGTTTCTTATGTTTCTCAATATCTCCCTTGTCTTAACTTCCTTTCATAAATACTTTATGAAAGATTTTTCTAGTTGTATTTTGCTATTTTCTAGAAGTAAATCCATACAAAACTACCACTTGCTGATGCCAGAACATCCTTACAGGTTACTTAACTACCCTATCTCAAAAAGATTCTAATGAGAACATTTTACTTTTTATTTTGTTGGGTTATAGCTGATTAACAGTGTTGTTTTAGTTTCCAGTGAACAGGGAAGAGATTCAGCCATACATATACATGTATCCATTCTCCCCCAAAAGCCCAGATCCATGTGCTAGCAATGGGTCCTTGTTGGTTTTCCATTTTAAGTATAGCAGTGTGTAAATGACTATCCTAAACTCCCTAACTATCCTTTCTAAGTCTGTGAGTCTCTTTCTGTTTTGGAAGTAAGATCATTTGTATCATTTCTTTTTAGATTCCACATATAAGGTATGTCATACAGTATTTTTCCTTTGCTGTCTAATTTACCTCACTCAATATGGCTTTAAGAGAACAGTTTTAATGACCATTGTGAATCATCATGTTGATTCTCTTTAAAATGTAATTATCAGTTTCACGATATATTTTAGAAAATATCCAATATATGCTCACCAATTGACATTTTCAAATGTAAGTATATATGTGAAAAAAACATGCTGAAGTTATAAAGTAAAAATGGTTTTACTTTGTGGGCAAACTCTTCAGTACTTGAAACCATATTATGCAGTGTGACACACACATATATATATGGATTCCATGTTAAAAAGTGTCTATTAACATTACCAAAGATATAAGAATGAAATGATGCAATAACAAAAACAGAAAAAAAAATTACAAAATTGTAAAGTTATATCATTACCCTGTAGAAATGATTAAAACATTGGCACAAATTACTATGACATGCAGTATTATTTCCCAGTTAAGAATTACTTGGATATATTTATTGATTGTGTTTCTTTATCATTTAGTCAGGTTTATTGCAAATAACTATCAGGGTGATCCAAATCTATGACTAAACTTAGATTATTTATTTTTATTTTGTTATGTCATAATGTATTTCTCATCCATATAAAATTTTACCACTTGAGTAATTTGTTTAAAATCCTTCACAGATATGCAATATGAGGAAAATCAAAGCTGTATAGAGGTAACCATAATTATTAGCAACTATTAAGTATAAACTATTTAACCAACTTGTTTTTACACATCAGTAAAGGCTTTGAGTGCACTTAGTTTGTCAAAAATGTTTAAAGGCAGTTTGCATTTATATTCCAGTGCACTGATTCTAAAGGTTATTTTCTGAAGCATGCATGAAAGACAAAAAGACAAAGAAAATCCATTTATTTTCATATTACCCTTTCATCAAAACTAGGACTGAATTGCCATAGAGAAATAACGATATTGGTGACATTTTCTGAGACAATGACATCTATTTCATCTGGAACTTTTAATATTTTAGACTTAAGAGGTAGAAGAAAAAATAATATCTAACATTTAACATTGCATCACTCTATCATCCAGGCTCTCCACAGGAAACAAGTTTCACACACAAACAAGGTATATTTAAAATATATCTGAAGACATATTGGTCAAAAGACTATTTACAAAGTGTAAGCAATTCAGCAAACCAAGAAGTTTGGATGAAGCCCACTTGGGACTAGCAAGAACTGTTAGTTCTAGAACTGGGAAATGTAACTCTAGTTGGAAGAGTGGGCTCCCAGGGAGGAGCTGTGGTGTTTAACAGACTCAGCAGGAATCAGTTTAATGTGTACACCAGTCTTAATGTCCTCCTTCCATCCTATCTTTACAAGTGTTTCGTGCTGATTAAATCCAACTCTATGGGAAAGGAGCCCATTGGTGCATTCTATAAATTTAATTTCCTGGGAAACAGAATAAGGTGGGAAAGGGTGAAGAGAAGACCTGGAAGTGCAAAGAAAAATATCCGACTCAGTCCACCTTTTTTGCTTCTCAATAACTACTCTCATTCTTTTTCTTGATGAAAAACGTGTGTACCAATACAAAATATCCTAAGCTCTCATTTAATCATAATATGATAGCACTGCAGATAAATTTCTACCTAAAGTATGAGTTTTTAGCCACCACCATTTCATAGCATGGCGGCAGAGGGAGAAAGAATTAATATGAAACCTGGCTTTAACAGTCTCATTTCTATATCTGCTGTCTTGAAACACCCATTTATTGTTCATTTTACCCTATGCAATTACTTAGAATGGATGCAATTTTTTATCAAGTCCAGTGACCCATACCTTGATTCTTGAGATCTGAGTCCTCTTGGCCCCATCTTTATTAGACTCCTGAGTGTTCCATTGACTACTGTAGGGTAAAATGCTAAAAGGTACTGGAAATTCAGTGAATCCTCTGGTTTTAAACGTTGTCTATCTTGTCATATTGTCACAGCAACCAGTTGCTTTCTCCTTGGTAATGAAGATCAATCTCTTCATCAGGCTACTGACCCTTTTCTCTGCATGACATGATGAGCCAGAGAGCAATTTCAGTTTTGGGTATTTTTTTAAAAGGAGCATAAAACTTTGTTCCCTAGTAGAAGAATTTCTACCTTGGAGATCAGGATGTTTAAAGCCACTAAAATAAAGGTCATGGAAACAGAAAGCAAAAATTCTTCCAGTGATTTACTGTATGTAATAGTAAAAAAAAGAACATCCCCATCTCTAACCCCATAGTTTTCCTAATATAAGTACTCTAGCTATAGTAAAGGGAGAACCAGAGTGTCTTTTGGTTTATGGCATATATTACATGGTAAATGGAGAATGTCATGACCTTAAAGAGACTTGTCTGCCAGCCAGTGCTGTAACTAAACTTTCAGCAGGCTGTTTCACTATTCTATAAAGCCAGCTGCAATTGAATCATGAGCGTGTGCTAAGTAAATTTCACGGATGCCAGCTCATTGCTTCACTTCTTTGCCATACAAATGAATAGCACACACTCATTGGCAGTGATTTTATGTGCCATGTTAGAGAAAAGATATCTGAAAGTCTGTGAATAGTGTCATTGGCAGAAGTATTACAAATAGGAAGGCATGTTTGCATCTATCTATCTAGCTATCCCTGGGGACAATGTAATTAACCTGCTACCAGTTGGAGAGCTATTTTCTTAGAAAATTATACACTATCAGGTGATGAACATTAGCCTCTGGTCCACGGTAGCCAGAGCAGCCTCAGCAAGGATAATTCTAAGCTGCTGACATCACGCATGGCTTTTATGCCAAATCCCATTACGACCTCATATGTGGCTCTATCAAGCAAGCAGAAAGATTTTTGGGAAAGAGTCAGTGAAATAATCTGAAGGGTCATAGTCTCCATCTTTTTGCTTAAAACCTTCTCTGAAATGAATCTACTCTGATGATCATTTATCACAAACACAATTCCCTTCATCACTGATACCGATACCAAGGTATCAATTCATGATGATCCAATTACATCTTGTCCAGACTTAACAGAAATCTTGCAAATCTTGTTCTTTTCAAAGCCTTGACAGGTCATCCAACCCATGAGCATGTTGTTGTTCAGTCGCTAAATTTTGTCTGACTTTTGCGATCCCATGGACTGCAGCACACCAGGCATCAGGATCTTTTCCAATGAGCTGGCTCTTCACATCAGGTGGCCAAAGTATTGGAGCTTCAGCTTCACCATCAGTCCTTCCAATGAATATTCAGGACTGACTTCCTTTAGGATTGACTGGCTTGATCTCCTTGCAGTCCAAAGGACTTTCAAGAGTCTTCTCCAGCAACACAATTTGAAAGCATCAATTCTTCAGCACTCAGCCTTCTTTATGATCCAACTCTTACCTTTATATAGTCTCTCCCTTTACATGAGACAAATAGATGTACTGCTCCAAGTTTGTCCACTAGGAGGATTTCCCTCTACTGAAACTTTCAGTTGTTCCTTGAGTAGGGCCATAATACATTGGCTACCCACTGCTGGTTGCTGTCATATGCCATGCCAGTGACTGCTTTCCCTTGAAATACCAGGTGCTCTTAGAGAATTCCTTGTGAAGCCTGAGACATGATATGAAGGAGGAACAGTAAAACAAAAGCAACAGTTACACGGGGCGTCTAATGTACCTGTTTTTTCATTGTATTTGTTTCCTCCAGTTCATCTTTGTTTTGTTCCTAGACATTTCACATTTAGTTTTCACTGGAATGTTGAACTATACACCATTGTTTAACTTAGTGAATTAGATCATCCTCAAATCATTATAGGCACTTTAGTTCATGCATTTCTCTGGTGCTTTATTATCAGGAGTTTGATTCTAAAACAACCCAAGAGTCACTTTTCCAATGACTCCTGAGGTTGGCAGATGGGACATTTAATGCTGGAAATATCTAGATCATCTGCATGAGGGGATATCTATGATGTTGAACCCGCACAGATGTAATCCCTGAAAGGAGAGCATGACCATAGTATAAGACTCAAACTGAATCTGAGCCATGGTTTCCTCTTAAGGTCTACCAGAGGCTCCACTACAAGTTTCCGGTTTTGTTTTGTTTTTTAATACTGCAGTGTCAGCTTTTCTATAAAGGGGCAAATAGTAAATATTTAAGGCTTCACGGGCCATACAATTTCTGTCACAGCTATCGTCTTTGCCATTATAACACAAAAGCATCTGTAGACAATAATAAGTGAAAGAAGAACTGTAGCTCTAGTCCAACAAAATTTGCTCTGTGGGTATGGAATTTAGATTTCATGTAATTTTCACAAGTCATGAAATATTACTCTTGATATTTGTTTCAACTATTTAAAAAATGTAGAATTTATTCTTAGCTCACAGTTCAGTTCAGTTCAGTCACTTAGTCCTGTCCTACTTTTTGTGACCCCATGGACTGCAGCACACCAGGCCTCCGTGTCCATCACCAACTCTTGGAGCTTATTCAAACTCATGTCCATCGAGTCAATGTTGCCCATCCAACCATCTCATCCTGTGTTGTCCCATTCTCCTCCTGCCTGAAATCAGTCCCAGCATCAGGGTCTTTGCCAATGAGTCAGTTTTTTGCNAGCACAGTACAGAACAGAGGAGTAGATGGGGTTTCAGTGGCTAAAGAAAAACAGCGGTCCTGTAGCCTTTCATACCACTCTGTCTTGCACCTTTTTTGTTCCTCTTCAATTGTGCTGTGACTTTAAACTCCCCTTAGAATTTCCTTGTGGGAAAACCATCATTAACTTCACTCCTTGCTCTCCTTCCATTGAAACATATTTGCTCACACTTCTTGGGTCTCAGAATTTTGAACACTGTCCTCTAGTTTGATAAAGTAAGTTTAGCAAAATTTAGTCATAACTGTTATATGTTACTTACTTCTTGTGGCAACCCACTCCAGTACTCTTGCCTGGAGAATTCCATAGACAGAGAAGCCTGAAGGGCTACAGTCCATGGGGTCGCAAAGAGTCAGACATGACTGAGTGAATGCTTACTTCTTATATTTATATACAAAATTACTTCTAGCATATATATTCAAAGCAGAGCATTAAGATATAAACTTGAAAACAACTCAGTTCTTATCCTAAAGAAAGGTAAAATTTTCTTAGTGTAAGTTCACAGTTAAACTAGAACTTTTCAAGTGTTATAAGAGATATATGTACAAAGTGCTATAAGTGTTCAAAGAAGGAAAGGAAAGAAACTCTGGCAGGCATTTTTGTGCATGTCATTTCATTCAGAATATTAAGTTAAACAATACAAAGTACAAGCTTGTACTTTCTACAGACAAGTCAATGAGTTCAAATCAGATATTATGCAAAAACCATGAACAAACTCTCTGACCAACCTAATACTAGACTGAGACACATCACAGGTGAATGCAAAAGCCAGGATTGAAAGTACTCTTTTGTGTGTGTGTTCAAAACCTATTTTCTTTCCTCAACACTACTTCAAATAAGGGCAGCAAAGAATGCTTAAAATTTAAAACATATTTAGGAAATTAGGTAAAAGATACCATTTTTATCAAAGATTGAAGTATTTACCTTACCTATATTATTCATTCTTGCACTAATCCTACAGAGTAGATATCATGTCAACCACTGACAAATTAAAAAAAAAAAAATCAAATGAGGTAAAACTTGCTCAGGCTCACACAATGACAAGACGTGGGTCTGATCCCAGGTCTTTTACTCCGAAAACCTGATATTTTACTCAGTTTTCCTCTGGCTAGAGATTGAAAGGAAAGTTCACCAGACCAAGTGGAGAGTAGGGAGAAAAATAGAGCTGGGGAACTCCGAGTGTGTCCAGGAAAACGGAGTGGACAGTTTGACTGGGGCGTCATCTGATGAATGAAGAGCAGAAGGATGACGTAGACTGCCTGATGCTCTGCTTGGGTCTTTGGCAGTTTGATATCAACTCATGGGCGAAGGAGTGTTGCTGAAGATTTTCAACTAAGAGCATAACATGGCCAGAGCTGAGTTTTAATGTGTCAACTTCTTCTATTTTTGTGGTAACATATTACATATATACGCACACACACATATACATTATATATTAACCACAAAATAAGTCATATTTACCATTTTGGTTAATGTATTTTATTTGAGGTAGATTTGGGGTCTGGTTAATTTCCTTCTGCATCATTTAATTAACACTATATAAGATACTGAGTATTTTATCTTAACCTAGGACAGACTTTTCATAACCTTCAGATACAGTATTTACTAATGTCATCACTGTTTATAAATAACAAAATGCCAACCGTGTCAACTGCTGTCCATTCCCAGAGGGTCTAAGCCCGACCATAAGGATGAATTGCCCATTAACCAAATACAAAACAAGGTGTGAAAATGTAATCTAATTGAATAAGATAACCATGACCATATAGCTTGAGGGTAAGAGTTGTGGGTATAACATTTGATGGTAGGTGAAAGATTAGATCATGAACAAGGACATTTATTTACCGTGAGGCAAAAATTGAGATAATCCTTGGGAGACCAACAATTTCAGGAACCAGGCAAGGGCGTCACATGTCCCAAGGTACTGGCTGGCATCAAGGGCCACTTCAGGCTCTGACTACCTTGGATGTGCACATGAGGTAGCTAGGAAGGGTGAGGGGAAGCCGGCAGAGGCATGAGAAAATATGAGCAGTAGGAACTGACCAGAGGAGTCAGAGAGGAGCACACCCCCCACCACAAAAGGAGAAAGGGTAAGACGTTTATTACGTGGTGCTTTAAACAAACTTAAGAGGTTGTTTATAAAACACTAAGAAATTGCTCCATGTCCATACAGAACATTTCTAGACCTAGGGGTCGCATGAGAGCATATTTACTCTTATGCCAGGAAGGACTGACACAGTAAGTGACCATGATATGTGTAGGAGATACTGGGACATAACAAGGATCTAAATCAATTCATTTATTCATTCTATAAAGATGCATTGAGCACCTACTAGATGCTGGAAATTGTTCTAGGTACTGGCGACAAAAGAATGCAAAATTAACAAACCAATGATGAAAAATAAATGTTCCTCCCTCTTGAAGCTTACCTTCAGGTGAGGAAGACAGACAACAAATATGCGGAACTAGTAAACACATAACATGTCAGCTGTAAGTGCTTTGAAATGCAGTTACAAAATTCCAATGACATGTCTCCTTGGTATGATTCTGAGCCCAAAAGCACGTGTAAGGAAGGAAGGACAGAAGAGAGTATATGATTCCTGACTGTTTGGCACCAAGGCTGAATGGAAGGAAAGATCTTTAAAGGTTCCAGAACAACCCACATTGTCACCAATCACTTGCAGAGCAGGAAGTGATTTGTTTGTTTCTCAGCATGCTGTCTCTCTGTCATTTCTGAAGCAGTAAATGTACTGATGCAAGAATATGAGAATGAATACAACTCCCTCTCCTCAGGAGCAGCCCAGCATAGTTGCTTTGTCACTTTAAATAAGAGCATTGTTTTATTTTTTGAGTGAAACCAACATTTATGGTATTAAATATGTAGATGGTTAAAGTTTTTTAAAATTATCAATTACAGAGCCCAGGATTCTGAATTTAATGGACTGTTACTCTAGGCTCATTAAAGTAGGACTAATTTTCACTCTGTTATAATCTGTGTCTCTAACTTCAAAATAATGGAAATTCCTGGAAATTGCTATCAAACTTTGAAAGCATTATCTGCTATTGAAATATGTACTTCCAAAGAAGACTCTGTGCCTGTTGAACCAGCCAGCCTCACCGTATTACCATTAACCCTCACACGTTGATTAAATACTAGTGTGACCCCAAGGCAATTTCAACTAAAGTTTTTTTTTTTTTAATTCCTTTCTATAAGCCTTATGCTTCCAAAGCTATTAAGCTACTTTATTCTTCTGCTAATTATCTGAAATGTTATTAATCTGAAGCCTAAAACTCACAGAACTTCTTCAAAGCTACTCTACAATGACAATGGAGTTGAAGTTAAAAATATAATTAACAGATTGAAGAAAGAGATTCTAGTGGTTAATTTCCAAACTTTTAGACCTTAACACACATGCTATTATCATCTTTTGTCTGATTTTTTTCTTCCCCAGCACAAATCATTTTTAATGGTGAATTTGCTGTCTTTTGAATTTTGCAAAAAGACTGGGAAATAGTCACCACTGAAAAACAAATGAATTACTTTCAGATGCTAGCTGATACTTTTAATACTATAACTTATAACCTGGTTCATCTATAACCTATTTTATTACCTTCCCAGTGGAACCCTCACCCCCCAACTCTGCTTGCACTCCTCAAGTTAACAGTGTCCTCTGGAGAGATGAAATTCTAGTCGCCCAGATATAGAATTGTTACTCTTCTATATAGGTCTTGAGCCCTAAGGAATGCAAAGATAAAACAAGGATGTGTTGTGTCTACTTGTAAGGGGCTTCTCTGGTGGCTCAGATGGTTAGCTCAGAAAGAGATATAAAGAAATGTTAAACCGGGTATTCCTATAAGTTGTGTGTGTGTGTGTGTGTGTGCGTGCGTGCATGCGCACGCATGCGCGTGTGACCATGCTCAGTCTCCTAGTTGTGTCCCACTCTTTGTGACCCCATGGGCTCCTTTGCCCATGGGATTTTCCTGGCAAGAATACTGGAGTGGGTTGCCATTTCCTTCTCCAGAGGATCCGGGTTTGATCACTGGCCAAGGAACTAGATCCCACATGCCCCAGCCAAGAGCCAACATGCCGCAACTAAACCCCAAAGCAGCGAGTACATAATTTATATTTTTTTAAAAAAGTTAAAGTTACAGAAAGAAGATTACAAGTCAAATGTATTATAAGATTTTTCTAGATTTTATGAACATGAATTTGGAAAACAGACATGGGAATGTATTTTTATGATGTTAAGGCAGAAAAGGAAACAATTTCAAAAATATTGTTGTGAGTCAAGATAACCCCAGGCTCACGACCTATCTAGGTCCTTTGATAAAGTCTGTGGGAATGCCTCTTCACCATAACTTTCAGAAATATTCTGATGCAAGTAAAAATAGAACCTTTGGTAAGTGTGGTAATGACTAATTTCCATAGTCCAAGGTGTAATGAAATATATTGCTAATGGAATGGATATTTATTTTCAGTATCAATCCTGGAAGCAATCAAGAAGTTCCTCTAAGTTATAGGATGAAGACATAGACACTCTACTCAGCATCAGAATGAGCTAAACTAGATAAACCATTAGTAGTTACTTATTGATCGTGGAGTCCTTAGCAATACATTTAGTGGCTACTCAGAAAGTTCCTACGTAAATTAGGTACTGGAAATATTTTATGTGCACCAATCAAAAATCTGATTTGAGCCATTACAATAACCATATCCTGCTACCTGATTCACAAAGCTGTATCAAATCACAGAATTCAAGACTTATGAAGTCCCCTGATAATATCATAAAAATATATTTTAAACTTTCTTAACTTTTTCTTACAGCTATTTTTTAGGCTTATTGTGTGCTGAGTAAAGTAAAATATCATTGCTTGAGGGTGATTGAATATTGATTCTTTTTAAAAAAATTTTTAATGAAGTTGATATACAGTGTTGTCTTTCTGCTTTGGAACAAAGTGAATCAGTTAAACGTGTGTGTGTGTGTGTGTGTGTGTGTGTGTAGTCACTCAATCATGTGCAACCCCATGAAATATCACCCACCAGGGTCTTCTGTCCATGATTTGCCAGGCAAGAATACTAGAGTGGGTAGCCATTCCATTCTCCAGGGGATCTTCCCATCCCAGGGACTGAACCTGAGTCTGCTGCATTACAGGTGGATTCTTTATATCTGAGCCACCAGGGAAGCCCAGGTATACATATATCTGCTCTTTTTTTGATGCTTTTCCCATGTACGTCATTACAGACCTGTTGAGTAGCATTCCTTGTGCTAATAAGTACATCTTTATAAGCTCTCTGTTTTATATATAACAGTGTGTATGTGGCATATCACTTCCTCACCTCACTCACCTGTTTGGTTTGTGCACAGACAGATGTGTCCTGGATAATGACAGCATTTATTGTGAATGTAAACAAAAGATGACCAAAGTAATGTCTATTCTTCATGTTGTCCCTTTGCTGTAGGAAATTCGCAAAGGGCTTTGTCTCTGTTACATTTGTTTCTGTTGCTGCTACTGCTGCTCCATCAATTCATTCAATTCCGACTCTTTGTGACCCTGTGGACTGTAGCCAACCAGGTTCCTACATCCATGGGATTTTCAGGCAAGAACACTGAAATGGCTTAGCATTTCCTTCTCAGAGGGTCTTTGCAACCCAGGGATCAAACCTGAGTCTCCTGCATCTCCTGTATTGGCAGGGGGATTCTTTACCACTTGAGCCATTCAGGAAACCCATCGTTGCTACTTCCACAATGTAAAGAACAACAGAGGCAATTTGCATTCAGTCAACAAAGATACTGACATTTTTTTAATTTTTATGCTTTAATTGAATAATTATTGAAATCTGTGTCACAATTCAATATAACAGCATTGATAATCTCAGAATTTCAAACTAAATGAAATTGAGCTACTCAAGTGATTGTCAAACTATGGCCTTTTATAAGTCCTGTGGGCTAAATAGAAGCAGAAGATATTAAGAAGAGGTGGCAGGAACACAGAAGAACTGTACAAAAAAGATCTTCATGACCCAGATAATCACGATGGTGTGATCACTCATCTAGAGTCAGACATCCTGGAATGTGAAGTCAAGTGGGCCTTAGAAAGCATCACTATGAACAAAGCTAGTAGAGGTGATGGAATTCCAGTTGAGCTATTTCAAATCCTGAAAGATGATGCTGTNCGACTTCACTTTCACTTTTCACTTTCACGCATTGGAGAAGGAAATGGAAAACCACTCCAGTGTTCTTGCCTGGAGAATCCGAGGGATGGGGGAGCCTGGTGGGCTGCAGTCTATGGGGTCGCACAGAGTCAGACACGACTGAAGCGACTTAGCAGCAGCAGCAGCATACAAAGTAGATATTAGGCAGATAATTATTTTAAAATAACTATATATCCACTAATTGAAATGACCAAATGCTTCCTTTAGCAAACTTATACATACAATAAACTTCTCTACATAACTAATTCACAATAGTTTCTATCCAAGTACAGCAACTAATATATTTGTTTGAAGTTATCAAGACATATTTTGTAGCTTTTCCTGAAAATTTCCTCAAAACAGTAATTCACACATAATGTCTCTGACTGCTGTAATATCAGAAGTTTCTCTTTTACTTCTCCTAAATCATAAAGTGATGTGCACCATTTTTATTAACTCCAGTGACTAAAAATCTTTAGGAGGTGATGGATGTGACTATTCCCAAATGAAGCAGCTACCAGCATTCAGACCTATAGAGATGATCTCTGAAAATGATGGACTGCTAAATTCTGCAGGAGAGAGAATTTTTCTATTAAGGTTTGATAAACGACAGCAACTTCTGTGTTAATTTACTTTTCATTTTGCTTTAACTTCTTCATTTTTTTAACTTGAGATTTCTAATCCATCTTCTGCTCAGAAGTGGCTTATCAGGTATTAGTTTAAAAAATCTACAAAATTATTTGAAGACACTGAAATGACCTGTTTAAATAGGATGACAAACAAATCACCATTTGATAATTTCATCAAATTTAACTCAGTAATTCAATTACAAACTTAATAAAGGTCTTGCTAAATTGACCAGATTTATTTTTCCCAGCAGCCACTGATTCAGTAGTCCTTTGGCTTCTAGTGGTCCCAACACTTTAAAATTCAGAGTTCTTTGTGAGTCTTTGTCAGTATAGTATTATAGCTACATACAACCAAGACAGAATTAGCTTTAGGACTTTGAAATAGAGTTTAATCTAATTTTTAAGTGCTTTAAATAAATTGTATAGTCATGTAATGTGAACATACAGTTTCTTTTTTTGTGTGTGTTTTTGCCATTGTGTAAGAAATCCTTCCTTTTTTCAATATATGCTTTAAAAATAAACTACAGCACATCCACAAATGCCTATTTCCATCTTTGATATATTTATGTAGGCATAAAAGTGAATGAGTGAATCCTACTAACTTAACTATATGGATCTGCCAGCATTTTTAGAACCTGTCCTGTTGATAATAATGAGAGTGACATATTTTATTAGATGTAGAGTTCTGTGCTTTTTAAAAAATATCATTTATTTCACCAATATTTATGTAAATGGATTGTAAAATATTCAGTGAGTGCTTCATTTCTGTCCCTTTCCTTTCCAGTTACTGATCAGGATGTTAGAATGAATTATTATTCCCAGCTTACTAAAATTTTTGAATAATTGAAATATTACTTGCTTTCTCTCCTATGCCATAATTTAGCATTTAACTATGTTAACTATATGCGGTGTTAGCAAACTAGAGGTAAAGAAATTCAAAACCGACTCATTTTGGCTCATGTATTGAACTCTCTCTGCAAAGTAATACACCTGTGTTAGAATTTTAACATTTTTTAATCCTTTTGGATGGTTGCAGATTAGGGTGGCTTCAAATTAAAGGACAACAATAATATCAACAACACAAAGATACTAATAGATAATATTTATTGAGGTGATGTTGTGCAGCAGGAAATATAGTATGACTTATGCCAGGAAAGTATCATTTCATCTTCACAGAGTTCTACATAAATTACTAATATATCATCTGTAACATATGAGAATTAATTTGTTAGAGAGATTAACTGACTTTCCCAAGGTAAACTATCTTGTCAACGGAGGTACTCAAAACATTTTACATCCAGTTTCTCTAACACAGTCATGTGAGGCTACAATCTGAGTTGACTCAACACATTTTTAAAAGCAAAATAGTTCTAATGATAGAAAGTGGCCCTGAATGTTCATTGGAAGGACTGATGCTAAAGCTGAAGCTCTAATACTTTGGCCACCTGATGTGAAGCATTGACTCATTGGAAAAGACCCTTATGCTGGGAAAGATTGAAGGCAGGAGAAAGGGGTGACATAGGATGAGATGGTTGGATGGCATCATTGACTGAATATACGTGAGTGTGAGCAAGCTCCGGGAGTTGGTGATGGAAAGGGAAGCCTGACATCCTGCAATCCATGGAGTCACAAAGAGCTGGACATGACTGAGCAAACTGAAGTGGCTGAGTTCTGATAGCTCTTGTTGAGGGAAGTTCAGTTAGAGTATAACAAATTTTAATTGATGGAATCTGTCAACCCCAAAGGCCATAACAATAATCAAACTTATAATCTGCCCTCCTTTCCAAAATAGTAGTGAGTATTCTCACTTTTTCAGCTTACACAGATTATTACATCTAAAATAGTTTTTTTTTAATCCTATTGACTGTTTTCTTACAATGATTACTAAAATTAGACAAACTTAGGGATCAAATTATGTATGTGCTCAGAAAATATTTTATGAATTTTGTCATGGAAACCTGCCCAAGATAAATTTTTTTGAGAAAATATAAGCAGGAACAAAAATAAATTCATAAAAATATCAAATAACATTTTAAAATATGTAATATGGCATTGAATAAAATAAACCATCATTTTATATCCAGGTATAGGCTAAAATACAACTTTTTAATGATGTATTACTTTAAGAATAGCAGGAAATTTAGTAATGTTAACAAAAATGAGTATTGTTAAATTCATAGTAAGATGTTTTTGTATTTATTTTCTTAGAAGTAGTGCTTATAATTCTGTTAACTACTAATTGGTGTGTTATTTTCCTAGAACAAAATTATCCTTTCTTGAAAGCAAAACAAATTTGCCCCTCAATTAAAAATTCAATACCATAAATAAGCATAAAAATAGCTACTTTATATAATAAGAATTACTAATCTCAAGGGAAAGCATTTATAAATTGAATTGCACTAAAATTTAATATCTACATTTGTTTATCATATAACTCCTTTTTATGAGTGAAAAGAAAACTACAGAGTAGTAGCAGACATATACAACATGTATACCACATATTCTGAGCTAGAATGATCTAGCATGTGAAAAAGAACATAATGAAAATATAATTTTAATGTATTTTATAAAAATTGGATATCCAGCTGGTTAATAAGAATATAATAGTTGTTCAGCCTCAATAAAGAACAAAAAAATGAAAACTAAATCACAATATTATGCCACTGCATCTCCTCTGGATAGGAAAAATTGAAAAAGAAAACAAACAAATTAAATGATAATGCTGAAGTTTGAAATGTTTGTTGAATATAAGAAGGCTCATGATTCCTGGTTTATGAAAATTATTACAAACACTTTGAAAATATATTTAATACTATTTAATTAGAACATTCCCTTAGATATCTACATAGATCTATATTATATAGATGTCGATATAGATACAACAAAAATGAATACATAAAAAACAGCTATATGATGGATACACTCATATATCTAGTCCACTCTTTATAATAGTCCCACTAAAGGAAAAACCTAAGTTTCAGTAGTAGAATGAATTAAGAGTTGAAAAAGACATACTATAAAGGTGTTGCCCAACACAATTGTTACCAGATAGACCATATCCATTACTCTGGTAAGAAAGAAACAGAATTAATCTCTGCTACACATAACAACGTAGATGAATTTTACATAAATTTGAAGCATAAGCATAAATTTGGTTGAGAGAGAAGAGACACAAAGGAATGAATATTGGATAATTTTATTTACATAAATTCAGTTCAGTTCAGTCACTCAGGCATGTCTGATTCTACAGACGCATGTACTGTAGCACACAAGGCTTCCCTGTCCTTCCCCAACACTCAGAACATGCTCAAACTCATGTCCATCTAGTTTATGATGCCATCCAACAATCTCATCCTCTGTTGTCCCCTTCTCATCCTGCTGTCAATTTTTCCCAGCATCAGGGTCTTTTCCAATGAGCCAACTCTTCACATCAGGTGTCCTAAATATCAGAGTTTCAGCTTCAGCATCAGAACTTCCAAAGGATATTTAGGACTGATTTACTTTAGGAGTGACTGGTTGGAGCTCCTTGAAGTCCAAGGGACTCTCAAGAGTCTTCTCCAACACCACAGTTCAAAAGCATCAATTCTTGACTGCTCAGGTTTCTTTTTAGTACAACTCTCACCCCCATACATTACTACTGGAGAAAACATATCTTTGACTAGATGGACTTTTGTTGGCAAAGTAATGACTCTGCTTTTGAATATGCTGTCTAAGTTGGTCATAGCTTATCTTCCAAGGAGCAAAAGTCTTAATTTCAGGGCTGTAGTCACCATCTGCAGTGATTTTGGAGACCAATGGAATAAACTCACTGTTTCCACTGTTTCCCTTTTATTTGCCATGAAGTGATGGGACCAGGTGCCATGATCTAATTTTTCTGAATGTTGAGTATTAAGCCAAATTTTCACTCTCCTCTTTCACTTTCAAGAGGCTCTTTAGTTCTTCTTCCCTTTCTGACATAAGGGTGATAGTATCTGTATATTCGAGGTTATTGATATTTCTCCTGGCAATCTTGATTCCAGTTTGTGATTCAACAAGTCCAGCATTTCCCAAGATGTACTCTGCATATAAGTTATATAAGCATGGTGACAATATACAGCCTTGACATGCTCCTTTCCCAATTTGTAACCAGTCTGTAGTTCCATGTTTGCTTTTAACTATTACGTATTGACCAGCATACAGATTTGTTAGGAGGCAAGTCAGGTGGTCTGGTATTCCCATTTCTTGAAGAATTTTCCACAGTTTGTGGTGATCCACACAATCCAAGGCTTAGGCATAGTCAATGAGTCAGAAATAGATGTTTTTCTGGAACTCTCTTGCTCTTTTGATGATCCAGCAGATGTTGGCAATTTGATCTCTGGTTCTTCTGCCTCTTCTAAAACCAGCTTGAACATCTGGAAGTTCATGGTTCACATACTGATGAAGCGAGGCCTGGATAATTTTGAGTATTGCTTTGCTAGCCTGTGAGATGAGTGCAGTGGTGCAGTAGCTTGAAAATTCTTTGGCATAGCCTTTCTTTGGGATTGGAATGAAAGTTGATCTTTTCCAGTTCTATGGCCACTGTGGAGTTTTCCAGATTTGCTGGCATATTGAGTACAGCACTTTAATACCATCATCTTTGAGGATTTGAAATGGCTCAACTGGAATTTCATCACCTTTACTAGCCTTTTTTTGTAGTGATTCTTTTTAAGGCCCACTTGACTTTGCATTCCAGGATGCATTGCTCTAAGTGAGTGATCACACCATTGTGATTATCTGGGTCATGAAGGTCTTTTTTATATAGTTCTGTGTATTCTTGCCACCTCTTCTTAATATCTTTGTTTCTGTTACGTCCATACCATTTCTGTCCTTTATTGTGCCCATCCTTGCATGAAATGTTCCCTTGGTAGCTCTAATTTTTTTGAAGAGATCACCTGTGTTTCCCATTCTATTGTTTTCCTCTATTGTTTTGCATATCACTGAAGAAGCCTTTCTTATCTCTCCTTGCTATACCTTGGAACTCTGTATTCAAATAGGTGTATCTTTTCCTTTCTCCTTTGCCTTTTGTTTCTCTTGTTTTCTCAGCTATTAGTAAGGGCTGCTCAGACAACCATTTTGCTTTTTAATTTCTTTTTCTTAGGGATGGTCTTGATCACTGCCTCTGTACAATGTCATGAACATTTGTCCATAGTTCTTCAGTGACTATGTCAATAGATCTAATCCCTTGAATCTATTGATCACTTCCACTTTATCATCTCAGGAGATATAATTTAGGTCATACCTGAATGGTCTAGTGGTTTTCCCTACTTTCTTTAATTTAAATCTGAATTTTTCAATGAGAATTTCATGATCTGAGTCACAGTCAACTTCCAGTCTTGTTTTTGCTGACTGTATATACCTTCTCCATCTTTGGCTGCAAAGAATATAGTCAATCTGATTTTGGTATTGGCCATCTGATGATGTCCATGTGTAGAGTCTTCTCTTGTGTTGTTGGAAGAAAGTGTTTCCTATGACTAGTGAGTACTCTTGGCAAAATTCTGTTAGCCTTTGCTCTGCTTCATTTTGTATTCCAAGGCCAAATTTTCCTGTTAGTCCATGTATCTCTCAACTTCCTACTTTTGTATTCCATTCCCCTATAATGAAAAGGACATCTTTTTTGGGGGTTTTAGTACTAGAAGGTGTTCTAGGTCTTCATAAAACCATTCAATTTCAGCTTCTTCAGCATTACTGGTTGGGTCATAGACTTAGATTACTGTGAAATTGAATGGCTGGCCATGGAAACGAACAGCAATCATTCTGTTGTTTTTGAGATTGCACCCTAGAACTGCATTTTGGACTCTTGTTCACTATGAAGGCTACTCCATTTCTTCTAAGGGATTCTTGCCCACAGTAGTAGATAAAATTGTCATCTGAGTTAAATTCAACCATTCCAGTTCATTTTAGTTCACTGATTCCTAAAATGTTGATGTTCACTCTTGCCATCTCCTGTTTGACCATTTCCAATTACCTTGATTCATTGATCTAACATTCCAGGTTCCCATGCAGCATTGTTCGGAATTTACATACGTTACAGGGAATATAATCTACAGTGTTATAAATCATGATGCTTATTTCTCTTTTGTTGAGCAGGAAGAAGTCAATGATTGAAAATGAGCATGAAAGGAAGCTTCTGAAATACCACTGCTGCTGCTGCTGCTATAAGTTGCTTCAGTCATATCCAATTCTCTGTGACACCATAGATGGCAGCCCACCAGGCTCCTCCATCCCTGGGATTCTCCAGGCAAGAATACTGGAGTGGGTTGCCAAACCACTAATATTTATTTATTTATCTGGGTGTAGCTACATGGATATATTCCTTTTGTGACAGTTCATAAACTTTTCACTTATGATTTGTTCACTTTCAGTAAGAAATGTTATTTTAAAGAATCAGAGAAGAAAGGAAAAAGAAATCTGAGAAGAGCAAAATAATTAGAAAACAAAACCATAAAATTGGCTTAACATCTTTATTTAAGTGGTGTCAATTTTAAGTTTGTCAGGAAATGTATTTGTTATTTTCAGTATATATAATTATGTGAATGCAAATGAATAGAAGGTGAAGTCAAAAATGTGAACTATATTCTATTTTATATAAGACATAAGCCATTTATTAAGTCAATTTGTCAATAAGAAATTTTACAGGCTAATTTAAATATGTGTAAATTCAAACTTTCATATAAAATGTTACATTGAAGAAGGTCATATCTGTTTTGAAAAATCATTTTAATAAATAATTTTACTGTTATAGTATTCCTTACATTAAAAAAGGTATATTTCCAAATGGAGAAAAATACAATAGCTATTGCTTTAGACCTGTCTCTTATACACATCTAGATGTGTATAAGAGACAGTTCTACAGCTGTCATTTATTTCATTTTGGTATAAAAGTAATTATTGTTCTGAGCATAATATTTATAGTACACATTTCTTTTACCCAGCACTAGCACTCTAATTACAATCTACTTCAATTCAGATTAATCATGCCAAGATGGCAATTCCATTACACCAAGAGTAAAATTTAATAATCTAATATATGGCTATACTTTCATTGGTTAAAATTATGTGTTTAACTACTTTAGGGATTTGTTAGGATTAAAGTTAAGCATAATGCATCTTAATCAAAAGTTTAGTGGAAAACACTCATTACAAAATATGGATATATAATGTTGTGGTCTATGTAATGCTTTTGCAGAAGCATTAAAATTTAGTTATAGCTTTTGTTTAAGAAGTATCTAGTAATGGGAAATGTGTCTAATTACTGGTATAAGATGTTTTGATCTAATTTAAACTTTGCTATATTATTTAACATTGATCATAATGCAATATTATATACATAATTATGCTTTAGACTGCATGACAGAATATAATGTACAGGAGAGCAGAGTTTATTTAGGTACAATAAAACCTAACTGGCTTTAAATGTATATTAACCTAAGAACACATATAAGGAGTGACTAGCTCCAATTATATGGCATCTTTCTGTCTCAAATAGGACCTTAGTGGATTCGAGAGTTAATATCCCTCTAAAATGAACTGCTTCCTTCCTCTCCAGGAACAAGAAGGCCTGTCAAGCCAGGTACTGGCAGGAGAGAAACAAAAAGTTTTAAGCCTTTATATAGTCACATAAAAGTTGCACTGTAATGTTTAACCACTGACTTTCCTCCAAAGTTCTGTAGTGGTTAGCTGATTTTTCTTAACGTCTTTCCTCAAAGAAGCAGAAAAAAAAAAAAAAAANTCCACCACAGGTGTACACGAGCTCTCAATCCTGAATCCCCCTCCCACCTCCCACCCCACATTGTCTCTCTGGATCATCCCCGTGGCAGTATATTTTTGAATTAGAGTTTTATCTGGATATTTGCCCAGCAGTGGGGTGGCTAGATCATATCGTATCTCTATTTTCAGATTTCTGGGGAAACTGCATACTCTGTCCCATAGTGCTACAGCAACTTACATTCCCACCAATGGTGTAGGAGAGTTCACTTTTCTCCATGCCTTCTCCAGTATTTGTTACTTTTAAATGTTTTAATGATGGCATTCCAACTGATGAAAAGTAGTTATCTCATTTGCATTTCTTGAATAATTAGTGATGTTGTGCATCTTTTCATGTGCCTGTTGGCCATCTCTATGTCTTCTTTGCAGAAATCTCTGTATAGGTATTCTGCCCATTTTTCAGTTGAGTTATATGGTATTTTGTTGTTAAGTTGCATGAGCTAATTGTACATTTTGGAAATTAAGACTTTGTTGGTCATTATATCATTTATGAATGTTTTCTCCCATTCTGTTCGTTGTCTTGTAGTTTTGTTTTTGGTTTCCTTCAATTATGCAAAAGCTTGAGAGTTTGGTTAATTTCTCTTTGTTTAATTTTATGTTTATTTCTGTTGCCTTGAGAGACTGACCTAAGAAAACGTTGGTACAATTTATGTCAGAGAATGTTTTGCCTATAATCTCTTCTAAGAGTTCTTTGGTGTCATGTCCTGTGTTTAAGTCTTTAAGTCATTTAGAGTTTATTTTTGTATATGGTGAGAATTGTCTAATTTCACTGATGTGAGTATGGCTGACCAACTTTCCCAATACCACTTGCTGAAGAGACTGTCTTTTTCCCATTGTTATTGTTGCCTCCTTTGTTGAAGATTAATTGACCATAGGCATGTGAGTTTATTTCTGGGCTCTCTATTCTCTTGCATTGATCCATATGTCTGCTTTCACGCCAATACCATGCTGTTTTGTGGATACTTATAATACAAATGTATGCCATGAGGTATAAGATAAATCTCATGAACGACTGAGTCTGCCAAATCTGTGTCATTTCAGTGCTTCTGGTGTTTTCAGATACTTCAAAAATCCACTGTAAAGTACAATAGACTCACTAGAAATAGAAAAATGCACAGTGCTTTATGGAACATCCTTTGTGTTTGGGATAAAAATGTTTAGGTCTAATCCACTTGTTAAATGAACTCACTGACTACCAGCTTTGACTAAGGTCCAAAGCAATAGAAGTCTCTCCATTCTCCAAGCACAGTGCTGCCTACCAGCTCTGTACTTGCTCCTATAAACCAATGGTTACTCAAGTTTTTGGGGAAGACTGAAATGCTCTATGGAATTAGTGACAGGCCCCAAAAACAGCCTGCAGGGTATTCAGTAGAATACAGCCTGCAGGGCATCTGCCTGATTTTATTGTCTTACTGGAGCACAGCCATGCACATCCACAAATTCATTGTTTTGGACCACCTCATGTGTTCTACAGTGGCCAAATCAAGCTGTTGTGACTGAGACCAAATGGGCCATATGCCCAAAGTCTCCACTAACCAGCCCTTTAAGAAAAAAAAATGCTAACCCCCAAATAAGCGGTTTACAAAGGATTTCCTTAATATTTGGAGAAATGTCAGATGCTACCCTCCTTTCAAGAAATAGCCTTTGTTTTACTCTTCGTCCCTCATAGAAACTAAGTGACTGAATCGAGTGACCACATGACCTAGACTGCCAATGATCCTGGGTGCATGTTAAGTCATTTCTGCCATGTCCAACTCTTTGTGATCCTATGGACTGTGGCTGGACATGCTCCTCAGTTCATGGGATTCTCCAAGCCAGAATACTGGAGTGTTGCCATGCCCAACCACAGAGTATCTTCCCAACCCAGGGATTGAACACGTGTCTCTTACATCTCCTGAATTGGCAGGCATATTCTTTACCACTGAACCACCAGGGAAGCCCTGCAAATGATCACTTGGATGTTATTGGAAATACTGGCCTTAATTCAAAAATGACAAGCATCCCATTATCATCAAGGAGAACTGATACGAAAAGGACTGTTTTTAGCAGGAAACTGTGTGTGCTCAATTATTCAGTCAGATCTGACTCCTTCTTCTCTGTCCATAGTGTTTTCCAGGGAAGAATATTGGAGTGGGTTGCCATGCCTCCTCCAGGAGATCTTCCAGACCCAGAGATCAAATGCGCATCTCTGAAGTCTCCTGCATTGGCAGACAGATGCTTTACCACTAGCACCACCTGGGAAGCCTGTATGGAAGACAGGCAAAGCAAGCTTCATGAGCATGTGGCTTACACGCAGCATACCTGCTCTTGTCACTCCAATTCCAATCCCCACCTCTGTTCTCCTGGGAGTTTCCCTATGACTGATGGACTGAGGAGGAAACTAGCAAGACTGGATAACAGATGATATGCTGGAAGGAGACTACTGTAGCATTACAGCTCCACTCATATGTGACCCTAAAGTAAAAATGGAGAAAGAAAGTTTTCAAAGGGAGAAATGTCAGAAAGTATGTTCTGTGGTTCATTTGTTCCTAGAAGAAGCATCTCTCTTCCCAGAAAGGATATTTCTGGTGGAGATGCCTGGGAGGAGATACAATTTTATTCATGAGTAGTGACTAATCATTTGGTAGATTTTCAGGGACTTGAACAATACAGAAAGACTGAAATCAAGGAGTTCTGGGAAAGAGCTGGACAGATCTTTCAAAATAGAACTAGAAAATGATGTTTCTGTTTCATGAAAAAAGTTAATACAGTCTAAGATGCAAAGGAGGCTTTCAATAAACAAATGAAAAAAGAAATTAACTGTCATGTGGCTATCAATTTTTTTCCTAAGTCACACCATTACATGCTCAATTAGCTTGTGAATGAAGTAGTCATTTTTGCAGGAATGGAGAAATTGCATGGATTCCTCAGTTAGATTTTCCTCACTAAGTCATCACTGACTATAGCATTACTATTCAATATGCCAAAGCAGGGATTAATTCTGAGCCCAATTCATGGCTATATTCTGGAGGACCTATCTATAACTGGGTACCATACATATGTTTATTATATATGCATATGGTTTATGTTTATATATAATATTATAAATATATGTAATTATATTTACATATGGCTTCCCTGATGGCTCAGATGGTAAAGAATCTGCCTGCAATGTGGGAGACCTGTGTTCGATCCCTGGATTGGGAAGATTCCCTGGAGGAAGGCATGGTAACCCATTTCAATATTCTTACCTGGAGAATCCCCATGGACAAAGGAGCCTGGCGGGCTATCGTCCATGGGGTTCCAAAGAGTCAGACACATCTGAGCTACTAAGAACAGCCTAGCACATATTTACATATACATATAAATATGCATTATAGTATATATGTATTTACACATATATGCCCTTTTCTCATTCAAAAGACGCATGTTTTAGAGCAGAAAATTAAGACAATGAAGTGATGCTAGTGATATTCACTGGTCATAAGAGGGACTCAACCACCCAGAGGCAGCTGGCCTTATAGATAGTAAAATCTCAAACCCAGCAAGTTACACTATATTGTAAAATTAGTATGGTTTCAAAGCCGTATAGTTTATGCTTTGAAAAAGCAGTTGATATGCATAGCTGCTACCCTAAGAGAAAGGTTCATAACTTTTAGAAATGGTTAAAAATGTTAGAAATTTACATCTGGCGTGGAAATGCTGGCAATTATATGAATGAACTCTGATTAGTTTAGATTAAACTTGTTCTTTCTGTATGTATAGATTTGGCTCTGTTAGTTTACTCTTGGTGTAGCAGGAAAAGTTACTTGTGCCAGGAGTCCAGAATTGTGAATGCTCTGATGTTTTATCCTCCTAACAAACTGACAAGTTGGCTGGTCAGCTTAACGAGTGAGATGACTAGTTAAGAGAAAAGAACTTTATTATTCACAAAATAGCAAGTGAAATGAGTTTAACTCCCAATGTAAACTGATGGATTTGCCCAAGTAGATAGTTGCTGCATGTGTATGAGTTTGTTTCACAGCTATTATAAACTGAATGCTTGTATCCCCTCAGATTCATGAGTTGAAGCCCTAACCCTCCATGTAGCTATATTGGATATGGGATCTCTAAGAAAGTAACTGAAGTTAAATGATGTCTTAGGAGCGGGGCCCTGGTCTAACAGAATTAGTGTCCTTAAAGGAAAAGACACCAGAGAACACTCTCTTTCTCAGTGACAGAAAGACTGTATGTATGTACAGCAAGAGGTGACCACCTACAAGCTGAGAAAAGAGGACTTAGAATGAAATCTACTTTGCCAGTACCTTGATCTTGATATTCCCAGACTACAGAACTATAAGAAAATAAATTTCTGTTTCTTAAGTCACCCAGTCTGTGTTATTTTGTTATGATAGTCTGAGCAGGCTAAGACAACAGCCAAGAAACCTGAATCTTAAAAAAAAAAAAAAAAAAACACACAATTTTTTTTTTTTTGTAATGGACTATAAGCAAATCTATCTGAAATCTGCCCCACCTAGAGATGCTATGCTATCATTATTACACTGGGCAGCACATAAACCTGCCCTCTGTTGGAGTGCTGCTATCATCTTCCAACCATTTCTGCTACACAAAAACACTGGAAGAAACAGCCCAGAACAAAATCTCGTAGTGCCTTCCCTAGAAGATGTACAAAAATGTCTCCAAGCAAATTATCTCTCAAATCTAGTGAACATTAAAAAATCATGTATTACATTGGAGAATATGGCTACATTCTGGTCATTTCAGGCTTTTCAAAAAGCCTGACCTTACCTAAAGGTTAAGAATTGATTTTGATGTTGTTTGCATAACTGATATATATTATTAAGAAAAATGGAGCTGCCACCATTTCAACTTGTGTTGAAATGGTAAAGAAGATGTTGAAAACCAAGGAAAAGGATTCAGAAGAATTCATCCTAATTCTGCTGTATGCAGTGATAAAAAATAATATAATATCTATGAATAAGATTATAAGTAAGGTGAAAAGACAGCCTTCGGGATAAAACAATAGCAAATGAAGCAACTGACAAACAACTAATCTCAAAAATATACAAGCAACTTATACAGCTCAACTCCAGAAAAATAAACGACCCAATCAAAAAATGGGCCAAAGAACTCAATAGACATTTCTCCAAAGAAGACATACGGATGGCTAACAAACATATGAAAAGATGCTCAACATCACTCATCATCAGAGAAATGCAAATCAANCAATAAAGCAGAAATAGATGTTTTTCTGGAACTCTCTTGCTTTTTTGATGATCCAGCAGATGTTGGCAATTTGATCTCTGGTTCCTCTGCCTTTTCTAAAACCAGCTTGAACATCAGGGAGTTCACGGTTCACATATTGCTGAAGCCTGGCTTGGAGAATTTCGAGCATTACTTTACTACCGTGTGAGATGAGTGCAATTGTGTGGTAGTTTGAGCATTCTTTGACATTGTCTTTCTTTGAGATTGGAATGAAAACTGACCTTTTCCAGTCCTCTGGCCACTGCTGAGTTTTCCATATTTGCTGGCATATTGAGTGCCATACCATTGGTCCATACCATTTCTGTCCTTTATTGAGCCCATCTTTGAATGAAATGTTTCTGTGATATCTCTAATTTTCTTGAAGAGATCTCTAGTCTTTCCCAATCTATTTTTTTCCTCTATTTTTTTATTATTTATTTATTTTTTTACTTTATTTTACTTTACAATACTCTATTGGCTTTGCCATACATAGACATGAATCCATCACAGGTGTACACGAGCTCCCAATCCTGAATCCCCCTCCCACCTCCCACCCTACAACGTCTCTCTGGATCATTCCCTCGCACCAGCCCCAAGCATCCTGCATCCTGCATCGAACATAGACCGGCGCCTCGTTTCTTACATGATAGTACATTGATCACTGAGGAAGGCTTTCTTATTTCTCCTTGCTATTCTCTGGAACTCTGCATTCACATGGGTATATCTTTCCTTTTCTCCTTTGTTTTTTGCTTCCCTTATTTTCACAGCTATTTGTAAGGCCTCCTCAAACAGCCATTTGCTTTTTTTGCATTTATTTTTCTTGGGGATGGTCTTGATTCCTGTCTCTTGTATAATGTCATGAACCTCCATCCGTAGTTCATCAGGCACTCTGTCTATCAGATCTAGTTCCTTAAATCTATTTCTAACTTCCACTGTATTGATTTAGGTCACACCTGAATTGTCTAGTTGTTTTCTCCACTTTCTTCAATTTCAGTCTGAATTTGGCAATAAGGAGTTTGTGATCTGAGCCACATTCATCTCCTGGTCTTGTTTTTGCTGACTGCATACAGCTTCTCTGTCTTTGGCTACAAAGAATATAATCGATTATACATAATATAAACACATTCAAGATTTATATTCAGTTCTATATATTATTTCATTTGNAGCCACATTCATCTCCTGGTCTTGTTTTTGCTGACTGCATACAGCTTCTCTGTCTTTGGCTACAAAGAATATAATCGATTATACATAATATAAACACATTCAAGATTTATATTCAGTTCTATATATTATTTCATTTGAGCTACTCAGGATATCAGAACATGGTCATAAACAAAATGTTATTGACATACATAGTATTATCCTTTTCTTTATATTTGAAAATTTTTTCCAAGACTAGCATGAGAAGAGTAATCAAAAAAAGAGCCAGAATGCCCTGTAAATTTTTCTCTCAAATCAATGGTTTTCATTTATATTTACACATCCTCATGTTCTCAAATGTATACATTCTTCATAATAATCTATAATAATTCAACTCTCAAAGTACTTATATTCAGTTCTTCCAATGAACACCCAGGACTGATCTCCTAGAGATGGAGTAATTTTGACTGGATTTTTTATAGAGGGGACTTGTATACTGAATAGAAGCCAAAGATGTGTTTAATGGTCAATGACCTAAATTTGTCATCTATAATATCTTTGTAGCTCTATAGAATTGCAATTATCCCAGCATATATATCTACATGCAAAAATTGTATTTACATACACTTATATTTGCCTACAAATATGGGAAAGAAAGAGCAGTTCTAAAACAAGAATGAAACTTTAAAAATTATATCTAAATATATAATGCATATGGAATTTTCTTGGTGGCTCAGATGGTAAGAATCTTCCAGCAATGCAGGAGATATGGGTTCATTGCCTGGGTCGGGAAGATCCCCTGGAGAAGGAAATGGCAGCCCACTTCAGTATCTTTGCCTGGGGAGTCCATGGACAGAGAAGCCTGGCAGGTTACAGTCCATAGGGTTGTAATAGAGTCGGACACAACTTATCAACTAAGCAACAACAATACAATATATATGTAGGTATATATGAAGTTGATCCCATGTATCTCTAGGGTAAATATCATGTTAATTTAATCTGAGTAAAACACAAATATTTATAAAAAGGAGATATCTAACCCTATATTTTATAGATATTTATTCACAGCACAGCTTTTAATAAATGTTGTTATGTACAAGAGGAAAATGGGACAAGAGAGGATGAGATGGTTGGATTGCATCATTGACTTGATGGACATCAGTTTGAGCAAGCTCCAGGAGTTGGTGATGGACAGGAAAGACTGGTTTGCTGCAGTACATGGAGTCACAAAGAGTTGGACGTGACTGAGTGATCGAACTGAACATGAAATTATTTCACAGTAAAATATACAACATGAGAAAAGTGAGAAATATTAGATAAAATTAAATAAAGATTGTTATAGGATTACTTTTGAAATTTATAGTTTAAAATTCAGGGAAATTTTAATTTCCTTACTTAGCCCAGAATAGTCTTGTCTTACTTTATAGTTCACTGGTCTTTTTGTTCCATGTTATTTTGCTTCATCTTCATAATCGGTAACATTTTTATTCTCTATCACTTTATTNTAGTTTAAAATTCAGGGAAATTTTAATTTCCTTACTTAGCCCAGAATAGTCTTGTCTTACTTTATAGTTCACTGGTCTTTTTGTTCCATGTTATTTTGCTTCATCTTCATAATCGGTAACATTTTTATTCTCTATCACTTTATTATTCTGTTTCATTTGGTAAAATTTTAGAGCATACCTTATACACTAGCCAGTATTTTAGACACTGAGAATATAGTAATATTTCTAAGTCTTCATAAAGCTACTTTGTTCATGAAATAAGTCTATGTTAGCTAAACGCATATGCTATTACATATATATATATATATATACATAATATAATATATATTTGAGCAAACACAGAGAGATAGTGATGGACAGAGAAGCCTGGTGTGCTATAGTTCATGGGGTCACAAAGAGTTGGACATGACTTAGCAACTGAACAACAATTGCATATACATTCCTGTGTAGCTCAGTTGGTAAAGAATCTGCCTGCAATGCTGGAGACCTGGGTTTGATTCCTGCGTCAGGAAGATTCCTTGGAGAAGGAAATGGCCACCCACTCCAGTATTCTTGCCTGGAGAATCCCATGGACAGAAGAGCTTGGCAGGCTACAATCCACAGTGTTGCAAGAGTCAATGAAATATCAATATGCACTCATACTTAGCACTTAGAATTAAGACTTGTAACTATTATATGTATATATGTGTGTATATATGTACATACACACATATATATGAAAAAGAACAGAGCAGATTGGAGCAAATTAGAGCTACCAAGACTTTCTTTCCATTTACATATTTACCTTTACTTTATCTGTTCTAAAGAATGAATCCACTCAAGGATATAAGCAAGCTGTGGCATATATACACAATGGAGTATTACTCTGCCATTAAAATGAATAAATTTGAATCAGTTCTAATGAGATGGATGAAACTGGAGCCTATTATACAAAGTGAAGTAAGCCAGAAAGAAAAACACCAATACAGCATACTGACACATATATAGGGAATTTAGAAAGATAGTAATGATGACCCTGTATGTGAGACAACAAAAGGACACAGACATAGA
>SJYV01051413.1:0-16294 GCA_006410875.1 Neotragus pygmaeus | reverse complement strand
TTATACAGAGTGAAGTAAGCCAGAAAGAAAAACACCAATACAGCATACTGACACATATATACGGAATTTAGAAAGATAGTAATGATGACCCTGTATGTGAGACAACAAAAGGACACAGACATAGAGAACGGACTTTTGGCCTCTGAGGGAGTAGGAGAGGGCGGGATGATTTGGGAGAACGGCATTGAAGCATATATATTATTATGTAAGAAACAAGGTGCCGGTCTATGTTCGATGCAGGATGCAGGATGCTTGGGACTGGTGTACGGGGATGATCCAGAGAGACGTTGTGGGGTGGGAGGTGAGAGGGGGATTCAGGATTGGGAGCTCATGTACACCTGTGGTGGATTCATGTCGATGTATGGCAAAGTCAATAGAGGACTGTAAAGTAAAATTTAAAAAATAAATTAATTAATTTAAAAAAAAAGATTACCATGAACTCAGTAATAAAAACATGAGTAAAATAAACAAACACAAAACAAAATTTACTCTCAAGTAAAAGTCCTGAGGAGTTGATACACTGCTGCTGCTGCTAAGTCGCTTCAGTCGTGTCCAACTCTGTGCGACCCCATAGATGGCAGCCCACCAGGCTCCACCGTCCCTGGGATTCTCCAGGCAAGAACACTGGAGTGGGTTGCCATTTCCTTCTCCAATGCATGAAAGTGAAAAGTGAAAGTGAAGTTGCTCAGTCGTGTCCGACTCTTAGCATCCCCATGGACTGCAGCCAGCAGGCTCCTCTTTCCACTGGTTAGGGGTAAAGGGAAGAGGAAACTGGTCAGAAAAGGAGAACTTTATAAATACAAATTATAGATTTGTGAAAAATTGCATAAAGTGTCCACTCATATTTTGTTCCCTTTTGTGTAATATTTTCCTTTATTTTTAACCCACAATTCCTCTACTTAAGTAAAACATGTGGACAGTAGTTAAATTTAAAATGTAACTTTTTATTTATTTTATAATTAACCAATAGATTCTATACTTTACCTGAGGATTATCCAAAGACCTGCATTTAAACCTAGAGAAAGTAACTGATGTGTCTTATTTGGTTTCCCTTTCTGCAAGAGGATATACATACTTTTATTCAATGAGAATTGCATTATGTTAAAAGGAACACATTATTTGTGTTGTTTAGGGAAATGTATGCATATGAAGACTGTGTTTTGATTTTAAGTAGAAAATGTGGAATGAAAGTGAAAATCTGTCATGTTTGTAGTCTGTGTTTGCACTCAACATGTTTGGAAATCACTTCCTAAGCTGGGAGTACTTCATATTTAACTTTCATGTCCCCATAACAAATGGCACAGCTCATTCCTTAGCCTTCCTTATGCTACCATGGAGACATGTGACCTTGATTTCAACTGAAGCTCATGTATACAGCTGTATGAGGCTGTTACTTAAGGAAGAAGACACAGATATACATAGAGTCTGTCTTTTGGCCAGCATCATTGTGGAGGTATCCACAATGATGTTTAGAAGTTCCAGTGTTGGAGCTGTGGCATTTCTGTAGGATGTGATACTAGTAGTACATAAAGCATCAGTGTGATTCTCGCTAATCTCCTCCGTGTGTATATACTTCTGCTGTGTGTTTTCTGAGCTCAGTTTTCTTGTCCACCTAGAGGTTCTGAGAGCTAAATAATGGACTGTAATACCTTCCCATTTACTGAAACTAACTCAAGTGGATTTTGTTAGTAAGATTCTTGGCTGATATTCCTGAATATGTTGCTAATCAACACTCATACTGTTAATGGGTCTGGGTATAAAATTCTACTTTAGAAATCATTTGTCATGAAAATTTTGATTTTGATTAAAAGCATTTTATCTCATGTAAGGTTGATTGAGTGGTAGACATATAACCACCTTCATCGTTCTCTTCATCATCCAAGCTTTATCATTTCTCTCTGGATTATGGTAAAATTCTCCCTACTTTTATTCTTGACCTTAAGTCTATTCTCAACAAAGAGCCACAGTTATCTCTACTGGACTGAAAGTCAGAGTCATCACCATTGCACAAGACCCTGTGTGATCTGGGTCCTGGATCCAGTTTCTCCTGTTACGCTGGATCTCTCTATCCTGCTACAGCTACATTGGTTCCTTGCACATTCCAGGCTCATTCTGACTTCAGTTTTCACATATTCCCTTTGTCTGCATAATTTTTGTATCAAAGAGCTGCATGGCTAGTTCCCTATCTCCTTCCAAACATTGTTCAGATGTCCTTCTTTCAGTCTGTCTTCCCTGACAACCCTAATTAAAATCATAAGCTTTTACCTTTCCCCACAGCCCAGGACCCCACCAGGCACAGGATTCTCTGCCTGGTGTTCTGAGATTTAGTTTCCAATTGTGTTTGTGGGTTTCATCTACTTGGAGATAGTATTTGATCCTATAAGTTGAGAGTTCATTCCTATAAGACATCACCCCACGCCCCCCACTTCAGGTGCCAATCATAAATCCAGCTGTAGCCTGTGCTTCTGACCAGATGGATATAAACCAGAGGTTACCAAAACCTCTTCCTTAGTACAACTAATTTGCTAGAGTGGCTCACAGAACTCTGAGAAATATCTTAGGTATGAGACTACTGATGTATTATAACAGAAGGTGAGTCAGGAACAACCAGATGATAGAAGTGCATGTAGACGGGATGGGGAAAGACATGGAGCTTCTGTGCTCTCTCCACCCTCCCAACCTTCCTCCCGGGGCCTCCATATGTTCATTAACTCAACAGCTCTTTGAACCTGTCCTTTTGGATTTTTATAGAGGCTTCATTGGTCTTCCCTAGTGGCAGCACCTGCAATGCAGGAGACATGGGTTTGATCCCTGTGTTGGGAAGATCCCCTGGAGAAGGGCATAGCAACCCACTCCAGTATTCTTGCCTGGAAAATCCTGTGGACAGAGAAGCCTGGAGGGCTACAGTCCCTAGGGTTGCAAAGAGTCGGACACAACTGAAGCAATTTAGCACACATGTATGGAGGCTTCATTACATAGGCAAAATTGATTAAATCTTTGGTCATTGGCAATTGATTCAACTTCCAGCCCCTCTCTCTTCCCCAGAGGTCAGGGGCTGGGGCTGATGGTTGCAATCCTCTAATCATAAGGTTAGTTCTCCTGTTAACCAGCTCCCAAATAAGTGCTTTCCAGAAGTCACCTTATTAACATAACTTAGGAATTTCCAAGGAAGGGCTTTGGGGAGCTATAAATCAGGAACCCTGGATGAAGACCAAATATATATTTCTTATAAAGTTAACCCTCGAACAGCACAGATATGAACTGCAGAGGTCCACTTACATGTAGATTTTCTCAATACATATAGTACTGTACGAATTAAGTTTGGCTGAATCTGCAAATGTGGAATCAAAGAATATAGAAGGTCAACTATGAGACTTTTGCATCTTTGGACCTTGAGCATCTTTGATATATTCAGAGGCTCCTGGAACCAATGTCACAATACTTTATCTCTAACTTTCTCTCGGCAGCACTAATTAGCTTGTAAATTATGGTAGTATAGCATAGTACAAACAGCACAATCTCTGGCATCAGATTATCTGTATTCAACTGCCAGTCTGCCACTTAAAAGCTGTGAAATATTGGACAAATTAATTTTCTCTGTGCTTCAACTATTAGATCTGTAACTATGGATAATAATAGTCTCTACCTCATAAAATTGATATGAAGAATAAACAAGTTAGTGTATGTCTGTGAAGTGCTTAAAAGAGTGTGGATAAACATAGTAAATGCTACTTAAGTATCTGCTAATATTAGCCATTATTTTCAAACACTGCTTATTTTTTTCTCTTCTTTCTCTCATTACTGGAATATAAACCCCATGGCAGCAGGGATTTTTGAATATACATTATGCACACGTGCACATTATCCACCTATCTATTTATCTATCTACCTATCTCTCTCAGTATAGACATTTGCTGCTGCACTCCCCACAACTAGAACAGAGCTGTGCATGTAGAAGGAATTCAATAAATGAGTGTCAAATGGACTTTAGCTGTATTTTGTAGTGGTTGCCTGGTTATGTGGGATGGTTACCCAATATCCAATCTTTTCAGTCTTTTCCAATAGTCTTCAAAATCTGCAAAGAAGAATCCTCCAAACTGCTGGGTTTTATCAGGCTGAGTGTTTTCAGGCTGCAAACTGTAGTTTCACCTTTCAATATGTGAATTTTAGTTATCTGTTTTTGCTTCAATGGCCAGCATTCCTAGGCCACTGAATGAAAAGTTTAACTTCAGTTAAACTTTTCAAACATTAAACCTCCAGCTACCAAAGAAAAGGAGGTAGTTACCTGACTGAGGGGAGCTGAGAGAGGTTTTAGGTACCTAATAGCTTGCTAAATCAGATTCTTTTTTAAAAAATATATACATTTATTTTATTTATTTATTTTTACTTTATTTTACTTTACAATACTCTATTGGCTTTGCCATACATTGACATGAATCCACCACAGGTGTACACGAGCTCCCAATCCTGAATCCCCCTCCCACCTCCCACCCCACAATTTTAATTGGGGGTTAATTACTTTACAATATTGTATTGGTCTTGCCATACATCAATATGAATCCACCACAGGTATACACGTGTTCCCCATCCTGAACCCCCTTCCCTCCTCCCTCCCCATACCATCCCTCTGGGTTGTCTCAGTGCAATCAGATTCTTAACCAATGCATTGCTTTCTGCCCCTTGCTCACCTCTAGACAATTGTGAAGGTTATCACTGTTTCCCAATCCTGGGCTATTCAGTGTCCTGTAGGAACCATAGGCACGCTCTGAAGCTCCTGTGCCCACTCTCCTTGAAAATCCCCAAGGGTCAACCTTGTGCATTCTTCTAAGTCAGCCATCACTCATCAATCTACATTCCAGCATTCAGAATTTTATTGTCTTCTTTCCAGCATTCATTTCTCTCAATTTCTCTTTGTTCTTATGGATCTGTGTCTATAAAAATATCTTGATAGTTCTTTCAGTGAGATTTTAGGAAAGAACAGATGCTGATATGTGAGTTCAAATCACTGTTTAATAAGCTTCTGATCTTTCCATTACAGTAAGCGCTTGACTCTGTCTGCTGATGGAAGTGAGAGGAATGATAAGAAAAAACATTTAATTCCATGAAAAATGATTATGAGTTAATTAGTATATCAGGGCTTTCTAGACAGAGAAAAACCAGTGTGCCGAAATGTGAGCATTTCATAATTTGTTTAAGAAAAGCCATTGCATTTTGGAACACGTATCATTTGTTTGATTAAGATCGAGTTATCTTACATTAGCAAAGTTCCTGACAGAGTTTATATATCAGAATATATATAGATATTTTTAAGGAGATTTGTTAAGAGGTTATTTTAAGGAGATTTGCAAGTCATGGAAACCAAGATTCTACTTTAAAGTCTTATTTTAGGATATCGAGGGTCAGTATATTATATATACTTTTAAAAGCATCACAAGCTTATCTAATATATAAAATTACTGTTCAAGAACTGTTCAACTAAATTAGTGTTTAGTAACATCAGTTGGGCTTCCCTGGTGGCTCAGAGGTTAAAGTGTCTGCCTGCAGTGCGGGAGACGTGGGTTCGATTCCTGGGTTGGGAAGATCCCCTGGAGAAGGAAATGGCACCCACTCCAGTATTCTTGCCTGGAGAACCCCATGGACAGAGGAGCCTGGTGGGCTACAGTCCACGGGATTGCAAAGAGTTGGACACGACTGAGTGACTTCACTTTACCATCAGTTGGAAAATCATCTTTATGATAGTCAACTGGATGACAGGGCTTCCCTGGTGGCTCAGATGGTAAAAAAATCCGCCTGCAATGCGGGAGACCTGGTTTGATCCCTGGGTTGGGAAGATCCCCTGGAGAAAGGAACAGCTACCCACTCCAGTATTCTGGCCTGGAGAATTCCATTGACTACTCCATGGGGTCACAAAGAGTTGGACACGACTGAATGACCTTCACTTTCCTAAAAGACAGAATGAGTTATTTACATATCACTTATTCATTTTATGGATATTTTAAAAGAATCTTAGAATGTTCCCAGTTGTCGAGGAACTCNTTGACTACTCCACGGGGTCACAAAGAGTTGGACACGACTGAATGACCTTCACTTTCCTAAAAGACAGAATGAGTTATTTACATATCACTTATTCATTTTATGGATATTTTAAAAGAATCTTAGAATGTTCCCAGTTGTCGAGGAACTCATTCCCTAGTGAAGGATTATCCTTTAGTATAAAATTGTTGGGACCACATTTTTGTGACAAAGTAAAGGGACACACATATTTCCTTGTAGGTCTATGATGTGTTCTTTTATCCTAATGTTCAAAATAATAGTAAAACAACAACAAAGAATTAAGTAGAGCAAAGATCTCATGGTGGCCCTTACTTTTATAAGAGATTTTTCTCTTAAACTCAAGCAAGGCACACAATGTAGAGAACAAAACAATACCTTACCTTTGGAGGATAGTTACATTTACACAACATCCAGCATGTTCTTCCAGTCCAGTCTAAAATTGCCATCTTGGATCAAGGACAGGTAGAGCAAGAAGTTTTTTTAAAAAAGGGAAGGGCAGTAGCTACAGAAAGAATCTTCCTTTCACCTCCATCTTTCCCTGCAGCAGGACATCTCTTATAGCTCCCAGTCACCATATCTCTATTCATGAATCTGCTTCCAACACTTCATGAGTTTGAATCAGTAGATAAACATCTGTGCCCTTAATTAACAATTTTAAAACCACAAGTACCCCCAAAATAGCAAAGCTTATTATAGTCCTATTAAGAGTTAGTTAACCTACTCCATAATATTACTGCTTCAGCATCTGTTTTGTGTGGCTAATGACTTGAACTGACAGTGGCCTCCCCCAGATATACCTGCCCTAAAAACAACCCACAGAGTCATAACTAATTGGAGGTTCCTGATATGATTCCCCCAACACCCCTTGTGTCTTCCCTGCCTCCTAACTCCTTTCTCTGTGTGCCCCTTAGACAACAATACCTCAGAGATTACCAAAACACCACTCTTTCTGGTTTGAACTAACCAGTCTGGCCTTAGGCATGCCACATGCGGGCCTTAATAAAGGCATGTGCCTAAGTTGCTGCGGCTCACTCCCCTGTACCTTACCCTGACCTTCCCACATGACCCTTCAAGAAATGCTCTGTTCCTCCTCCAGGACATGTGACTAATTCACTGTTCTATTTCAGATCCCATGTGCCTTTTTGTTGAACTTCATCATCTGCCACTTTGGGGGTTCCACCTGAAAAATGTTAATATAACAAAGTCACAGCAAGTCCTCAATGTAAAAGCAAATATAATTTAAATGGGCAATTTGGGTGATGACTTTTTTTTCAGAGAAAGAAAACAACAGAACCTAATACTCTGGAAAAGATTGTTTCAGCATATCTCATTTGTGGCTTTTGTGAAAAGTGAGCCTGCACAATCCCAGATGAGGCACAGTGTTAACCAGTGCCAGTTCCATCAGTCAAATCAGAGCAATATGTAAAAATACACAGAGCTGGTTCCTTGCAGCCTGTCAGTATGTCACTGTGACTGGAGTGACCCAAAATAATAAGCCTTTCCAGTTTTAACCATATCTGGTCAGAGCCTGACTTCTTCAGCCAAAATCTGCAGCCAGACTTACTTGAGAAGAATTCTGCTGCTGCTGTGTGTAGGACTGGATAAAGACAATTCAAGTATTTAAGTTGCCTTTCTGGTGATGCAGTAAGTTTTTCTACATTAACTGAATGGTTGTGGAATCCTCATTTTGACATTATGCATACCAAGATGGATCCAAGTCCTCAACTAGCTCTTGAAAATGTATTGAGTAAAACCCCCCATATTTAATTTTAAAACATGGGGGGGGGGAAGCGATGAGCCTTGTGTGCCTTAGCTCAAGAGAACACAATGATCAGTAACATTTAGATAGTGCTTGTTATGAGTCAGCCTTCTTCTCAAATAGATCAATTTTGTAAATTAACTTTGGAAGTAAAGAATTTGAGTATTGATTTATCAATAATTGCCAATGTGTATTCTCTGGAAAGGCTTTCCATTTCTCAAATTTGAAAAAAAAAAAAAAAGAAAAAGGATTTGCAAGACCCTTATTGATAATTCCCCGACTTCTCTTTCCAGCTTCATCCATACATATGCCATTAACCACTGACCTCCACCTAGATTTTTTTTTAACTTTATTTTACTTTACAATACTCTATTGGCTATTTTTGTGTCCTTACACATTCTGTTTTCTCTGTCTCCTACTTTTTCTCATTGTTGGAACACACTTTGTCCTTCTCTGCCAACGGATAAGTTTAATTCATTTTTAATTGCATTCATGAATTTCATTTCCTAGGGAAATCTTTAGCTCCTAAATACATGGCATATCCCTATGAAATATTTGTTTCTGCATACATGAATGACCTCTTCAGTTCAGTTCAGTCACTCAGTCGTGTCTGACTGTTTGCGACCCCATGGACTGCAGCACTCCAGGCCTCTCTATCCATCGCCAACTCCTGGAGTTTACTCAAACTCATGTCCACTGAGTCGGTGATGCCATCCAACCATCTCATCCTCTGTCATCCCCTTCTCCTGCCTTCAATCTTTCCCAGCATCAGGATCTCTTCCAATGAGTCAGTTCTTCACATCAGGTGGCCAAAGTACTGGAGTTTCAGCTTCAGCATCACTCCTTCCAATGAGCTGTAAATAATGATAAATTGGCTCTCACTTTCCAATATTTAAATTGATTTTGCTCTATCCTTTNATCTCTTCCAATGAGTCAGTTCTTCACATCAGGTGGCCAAAGTACTGGAGTTTCAGCTTCAGCATCACTCCTTCCAATGAGCTGTAAATAATGATAAATTGGCTCTCACTTTCCAATATTTAAATTGATTTTGCTCTATCCTTTTACAGAGCCTAGAATAGTAAGAATACTATTGGTTTGTTCTTGTTCCTAGTTGTGATTTGACTGTCTCTAGTATTTATTTTCTGAGTATACTTGTCATTGCTTTTAACTAGATATTTTTCCAAAATCTTCCAGTGGACTCTATTGTTTATCACTGTTAGAGTTCTTGACAAATATACAATATATGACATTTCTAGTAATTTAGTCTTACAGTCTTTGAAATACTCTAATAAAGTGATGCCTCCACAATATTTCAAATATTTATTACTATTTTCAGTATTCTGCTCTGATCACAGATTTCCAGCTCTCTCAAGCAGTAATTTCAAACATACCTTTTCATTTTTGTTGTTCAATCACTAAGTTGTATCCAACTATCTGCGATCCCTAGCAAGCCAGACTCCTCAGTCTTCCACTATCTCCCAGAGTTTGCTCAAATTCATATTCATTTAAGAGACTTCATATTTCTGGGCTCCAAAATCACTGCAGATGGTAACTACAGCCATGAAATTAAAAGACTCTTGCTCCTTGGAAGAAAAACTATGACCAACTTAGACAGCATATTTAAAAGCAGAAATATTACTTGACTAACAAATGTCCATCTAGTCAAAAGTATGGTTTTTTCCAGTAGTCATGTATGGATATGACAGTCGATCTGTAAAGAAAGTTGAGCGCCAAAGAATTGATGCTTTTGAACTGTGGTGTTGGAGAAGACTCTTGAGAGTCCCTTGGACTGCAAGGAGATCCAACCAGTCCATCTTAAAGGAAATCTGTTCTGAATATTCATTGGAAGGACTGATGCTGAAGCTGAAACTCCAATAATTTGGGCACCTGATGTGAAGAACCAACTCATTTGAAAAGACCCTGATGCTGGGAAAGAATGAAGACAGGAGAGAAGGGGATGACAAAGGATGAGATGGTTGAATGGCATTGGCAACACAGTGGACATGAGTTTGAGTAGGCTCCAGGAATTGGTGATGGACAGGGAAGCCTGGTGTGCTGCACGTGGAGTCACAGTCAGACACTATTGAGCGACTGAACTGAACTGAACTGAGTCAGTGATGCTATCTTACCATCTCATCCTCTGCCACCTCCTTCTCCTTTTGCCTTCAGTCTTTCCCAATATCAGTGTCTTTTCCAGTCAGTTGGCTTTTCANGGAGTCACAGTCAGACACTATTGAGCGACTGAACTGAACTGAACTGAGTCAGTGATGCTATCTTACCATCTCATCCTCTGCCACCTCCTTCTCCTTTTGCCTTCAGTCTTTCCCAATATCAGTGTCTTTTCCAGTCAGTTGGCTTTTCACATCAGGTAGCCAAAGTATTGGAGCTTCAGCTTCAGCATCAGTCCTTCCAGTGAATATTCAGGGTTGATTTCTTTTAAGATTGACCAGTTTGATCTCCTTGTAGTCCAAGGGGCTCTCAAGAGTCTTCTCCAGCACCAGTTTGAAAACATCAAGTCTTTGGTGCTCAACCTTCTTTTATGGTCCAACTCTCACATGTGTACATGACTACTAGAAAAACCAGAACTTTTACTATATAGACCTTTGTCAGCAAAACAATGTCTCTGCTTTTAATATATTGTCTGGGTTTGTCATAGCTTTCCTTCCAAGGAGCAAGTGTCTGTTAATTTCATGGCTGCAGTCACTGTCTGCAGTGATTTTGGAGCCTAAGAAAATAAAATCTGTCATCGGTTCCACTTTTCACCCTTCTATTTGCCATGAGGTAATGGGACCAGATGCCATGATCTTAGTTTTTTCAATGTTGAATTCAAGCCAACTTTTCACTCTCCTCTTTCACCTTCTTCAAGAGGCTCTTGTGACAGCTAGTTTTATGTGTCAACTTGACTAGTCAAGGGAATGCTCAGATACCTGGTTAAGCATTATTTCTGAATGTATATGTGAAAATGTTTCTGGAAGAAATTATCATTTGAAATGATAGACTGAATAAGCAGCTGACTGCCCCCAATGTCAGCAGGCATCATATAATCCACTGAAGATTTTGTTTGTATGTGTACATGTATGTGTGCTCAGTCATGTCCAACTCTTTACAACCCCATGGACTGAAGCCTGTACCAGGCGCATCTGTCCATGTGATTCTCCAGGCAAGAATGCTGGAGAACGTTTCCACTTCCTCCTCCAGGGGATCTTTCTGAGCCAGGGATTAAACCTGTATCTCCTGCCTGTGCTTCCCACATTGGCAGATGGGTTCCTATTCTTTATCACTTGAGCCAACTGGGAAGCCCTCATTGAAGATTGGCATAGAGCAAAACAGTGAAGAAAAGTTGAATTCACTCTCTGCCTGACTGTTGAACTGAAATACCCATTTTCTCCTCCCTTAGAGCTCCTGGTCCTCAGGCCTTCCAACTTGGACTGGAATCTACACCACTGTCTCTAATTCTCAGGCCTTCAAACTCATTGGCTTTCCTGGATCTCCGGCTTGCAGATAGGACAGCATCAGACATTCAGCCTTCATAACCATATGAGTTAATACTATACACACACACACACACACACACACACACACAAATATGTATCCCCTATTGATTATGTCTCTCTAGAAAACACTGATTATTACATACATGATGCCATGGCTACAAAAAGTAATTATAATAAAGATGAAAATTTCTCTTTGTTGGTTCTGTGAATCAAGCATGCTATCAAGCATGCTTTATAGACAGTGTCTCCATCAGTACTAGCCTTGTAGGTTAGACAGAAGATCTATGGAAAAGTGGAGTATATCCATCTCATTCACTATTATGTAAACAGTGAAGAGTGTAGTACCTGGCTTTTGTATTTTATTCCTTTAGATATTTATTTAACAAATAATTAATAGTTATTAAGGCCATTTGCAGATGAAGAAATAGGCACACACATTTTATATAATTTGCTTAAAGGTGGTTACTAATGAGAAATCTGTGATTCAAAGCAAAGTATATCTGATTCCATATTGCATGCTTAAATATTATTATAATTTACTTTTCCCTCATCTTTTCATCTGTTTTCTAAGTTAATAAGCCTACTTTAACCTACATTTCTTTCTCTGTTTAAACATGATGTTATTATTTTAATTATTCTTTCTTTGAAATCTTTAATTTCTCCTTGTCTAATTAATGTTTATAGGATCAATGAAGAAATGAACAAAGACCTATGTGTCATTCTAAGAATGCAGAGTAGTCTGATTCTATAAAACAAATAAGACATAAACCAATGTTAATCAATAATTAATCAATTATTATGTTTAATGCTTTAAATACATCAGGGCAGCAGAATATGCAAGCATGGTGATGAAATTTGCAGATCAGAAGAGAGAAAGTGAAAAGATACCACAGTGTGAACTAATTGCCGGCTTAAGAGTGTGCAAATAATAGTATAAATAATATTAGAGATTCCTCATTATATAGCAAGAATATTCAAGAGCTTTGACCATGTTTTTGATGCAGAGGATGCAGTGTTTATTGGACACTCTAATAAAATTTTAAATGGCCAACCTACTCACACATTTAGCATTTCATACCAACATAAGGCATAAGGACTGTATTTATAGTGAGATTACCTTAAATATTTGATTTCATGACAGTGTCAAAGGCAGTAAATCATCCACATCATTAAACTTTGCACCTGATGGTTAGTTTTAAGTTCCAATATCCAATCAAATACCGATATAGAGATTTTGTAGAAATGATTAAATTACCAGTTGACTTTAAGGAAGAAAGAATATCATAGATAAACTCCGTGGGCCTAATTCAATCAGTTGACAAGCTGTGAGACTAAACTTAGGCTTTCCTTAAGAAATCTTACCTGTGAATAACAGCTTCCATTCCCTTGTGCTCAGGAGTTCCAGCCTCTCCTTCCTGGAGGCATTCTTTAAATTTCAAAATTGCTTCACCAGCCCTGACAATCTCTTAAGTCAATTCCTTGCAATAAATCTCTTAATATAAACATCCTACTGCTTCTCTTTGGTAGAACTCTGATTGATACAATGCCGTATGCATTTATATTAAAAATGATGAAGCTGTGTGCATGTGTGTGTTTGCGTATTCGTATTCATACGTAATGCTCATCATCTGAAAAATTATTATCAAAGCTTTCCTGTTTTGTAAAGTTCAGGGCTAGGCTATGAACTGGAGGAAATATAAATTTAGTTTTCTTATCTTTATAATACATGCAAGTTGAGGGTTTGTCAATATTCTAGCATAGTCTTTTGAACATTTATCAGTTAGAATTGGCAGTTTTGACAGGCCAGCTATTAGCTGAATACCAAATGCAGAAGCAGTAAGCCATCATTTTTAGACAGGTTATTACTTTGAAATGATTACTGTTTAAGATAACTTCCTCCAAATATTTAATTCACACTTTCTACCATTTCAGCTGTGAAGCACTTTGGTGTAAACTGTATCTGTATGCAGTATATGTAATATTAATGCTTTTAGTAAGTATGCCTTTGTAGTCAAGGGGTTTTTGAATATTCTTAATACATCAAGGTATGAGATACACTGAAGTCTGTTTATGTTGATGGTATATTAATACTTTAACATTGGCAATGGAAATTTTTACAGAATTTGATGATTACTTAGGCACAAAATGTGTTTCTTAAATTATTCCTTCAGAATCCATTTCAAGGGTCATTTTAATTCAAAATTCAAACAATATCAAGCTTTTTCAATAATCATGCAGTATAGCTTTTCTGTCTAAGAGTAGAAAAAGCTTACAAAAAGTTTTATTGAAAAGAGGGCTGTAGAAAAAATAGGTACAAGAACTGCAGACACATATATACACATACATAGACTGGAAGTATGTCTACATCATTACATATGCATAAGCTTGATTCACCCTTGTTACAAGTTTGTATTCTTAAGCAAAAGATGAGAATAAACTCATCAGCTAGTGAAAAAGTACATTTGCATGATACGAAATCCTATAACTCATTATAGTTTTTCTAATCAACTCATCTGAATAAGATATGATGGTGATGATGATGATGATGAAAATGAAGATATAAGAGAGCAATAACTATTTTTGCATAGTAAGGCTAGTCTATAAGGGTATAGTCCAATTAGATGGAACAGAAACATTTACCCCATATGATTTATTTATCTTCACAGCTGCATGATGTCGATGAGAATCAGAAATGCCAATTTTATTGTTTGTTCACAATTTTAGGACTGCTTCTAGTGATTGGAACTAGAATCTTATTTTCCTCCGAAGCAAGCTAAGATAGTACTCAAGAATAAAGTGAAAAACAATAGACAGTTTCTCAGTATAATTCAGAACTATATTAATTTATGAAAAGCTAGTTACTAAATTATATTGGCAACTTTTGTAAAAGAAGAAAGAAAAAGTGGTAGCATGAAAACATATTCAAAACAGTAACATGCATGCATGCATGCATGCTAAATCACTTCTGTCATGTCCGACTCTGTGTGACCCCACAGACGGCAGCCCACCAGGCTCCCCCATCCCTGGGATTTTCCAGGCAAGAACACTGGAGTGGGTTGCCATTTCCTTCTCCAATGTATGAAAGTGAAAAGTGAAAGTGAAGTCGCTCAGTCATGTCCGACTCTTCGCAACCCCATGGACTGCAGCCTACCAGGCTCCTCTGTCCATGGGATTTTCCAGGCAAGAGTACTAGAGTGGGGTGCCATTGCCTTCTCCGAAACAGTAACATATGTTCCTAATAAAAAGCAATATAAATTACTATACTAAGTAAAGAAAAAAAATTTTTTTAATATAGTAGTATACACAATTTTTAAAAAGATGCCTTCATTTAAATTAATATCGATCACCATCCTTTAAAACCAGAAATCCAAGCAAGATGCCAAGTATTTGAAGTAGAAAATTATGATTATCTGCATCACAATAATTATTCAGATTCTAAGTCCATACTATATTTTACTACATTTTAAACTAGATTTAATAAAGAGAAAAAAAGAATGAACTAAATTGAATGAACAGACGGAAGCAGTTACATATTTCTTTAAAAAAAAAAAAGCATCATTACATTTGGATAATTATCTCCTGCCCTTCAAACAAAAAGGTGCAATTGAATTCAGTGATCATGTGGGTAGATAGGTAAGGGGATGACAGGATGGGTGAGAAGTGAAAAGAGAACTCCTAAATGCAGAGATGGAGGTAAATACAGTGTTATATTCAGAAGAGCAATGAGGATATTACTCCACTAATAAATCTTTGCTCTATGTTAGTAACAATCATCAGAAAATTAATTCATGGGGGAAAACTTAGAAGATGCTTCATGGGAGCATCCTAGATTCACTTGGAGAAGGGTACATAACCAAATTCCAGGCAAGGGCAGGGTTGGGAACATTTCCTGATTTAGGGTGAAGAGCACAGACACCTCTAACAGCTGAATAGCACTTCACAACAGGAAATTGGATCATGAAGAGTTTTTTTTAGGCCTAGTGGGGAGTTTAGTTTCATCCCAAACATACAGCTTATTTGTAAAAGGCAGAGGTGTTTTATGAGAAAAGATTATGCTAAATCAAAAGGACTGGGGTTTAATTCTTATTAAAATATATATTTGTTATATTTGTTGTGTGCACTTAAGCAAGGAAAACCCCAAATCCACAGGCAATCTTGTCCAGTAACAAGTAGTAAGCAGCAGCTACAAAATTCTAATCCCACAAATTCATCATCCAGTGACCCTGCTAAGAGCAGTCTAAAGCTTACTAGGAGAAAAATAGACATTTTAAAAAGATGAAATTACACTCCTCAGCCTGGGGCTTCCCCAGTAGCTCAACAGTAAAAAATCTGCCTGCAATGCAGGAGACGCCAGTTTGATCCCTGAGTTGGGAAGATCCCCTGGAGAAGGGAACAGCTACCCACTCCAATATTCTTGCCTAGAAAATTCCATGGACAGAGGAGCCTGGTGGGCTACCATCCACAGTGTCACAAAGACTCAAAGCAGAGAATTTAATATGTCTGTTGAAGTCGATACAGATAATTCTAACTAATTTGGTATGAAAATTTTATAGCATTGATATCTTTAGAATATTGAGTTTTCCTGTATATATTGTGACATATCTGTCCATTTTTTTCTACTTTGAAATTTTGATTTGTATTGTTTTGTGAAAATTTTGAACACTTATAAGATTTATTATTTTTAGCTATTGTTTACTTCTTTTAATTAAGTATTTATGTTGAGATGATTATTAACTCATGTGCAATTGTATGGAATAGTATAAGAACCTCACATAACCTTTCTTGAATTATCCCTAGTGAGAACATGTAACAAACTATAGTATGATATCATAACAAAGATCTATCTAGTCAAAGCTATGGTTTTTCCAGTAGTCATATGTGGATGTGTGAGCTGGACTATAAAGAAAGCTGAGAGCTAAAGAATTGATGCTTTTGAACTGTGGTGTTGGAGAAGACTCTGGAGAGTCCCTTGAACTGCAAGGAGATC
>SJYV01051407.1:0-12305 GCA_006410875.1 Neotragus pygmaeus | reverse complement strand
TGGATGGCATCACGGACTCGATGGACGTGAGTCTGAGTGAACTCCAGGAGATGGTGATGGACAGGGAGGTCTGGCGTGCTGGGCGTTTCATGGGGTCTCAGGGAGTCAGACATGACTGAGCGACTGAACTGAACTGGGCCAGAAGAAAATGTGAATCTGAATATCCTGTGTTAATGATATTTTTAATTAGATTGTTATTCCCTGGGAGATGGCTCTGACCCTCTGCTGGCCTCACTCACCAGTATTCCAGGCATATCAAGATACATTAAACTACAATTTAGACTTTAGCCGTTAATTATCCCTACTGCTGCTGCTAAGTCGCTTCAGTCGTGTCCAACTCGGTGCAACCCCAGAAACGGCAGCCCACCAGGCTCCGCCATCCCTGGGACTCTCCAGGCAAGAACACTGGAGGGGGTTGCCATTTCCTTCTCCAATGCATGTAAGTGAAAAGTAAAAGTGAAGTTGCTCAGTCATGTCCGACTCTTAGTGACCCACAGCCTACCAGGCTCCTCCATCCATGGGATTTTCCAGGCAAGAGTACTGGAATGGGGTGCCATTGTCTTNTGCATGTAAGTGAAAAGTAAAAGTGAAGTTGCTCAGTCATGTCCGACTCTTAGTGACCCACAGCCTACCAGGCTCCTCCATCCATGGGATTTTCCAGGCAAGAGTACTGGAATGGGGTGCCATTGTCTTTTCCTAATTATCCCTATCCAGCTACATACATATTGTTAGAAAAATTAAGATTCTGTTCCTTCTTTCAGAGTCACAGACTACAAAACTTATTTTCAAGCCACTGAAATGTAAATAGTTCAATTTCTTGGGCTCAAATTTCATCTCTGATTTCAGATGCCACAGTATACCACATCCTATTACATCTTCAGTATTATTTGCATAAAGGTGCAAATATATTCTGATACAGAATCTCATTCTATTGCTATACATGTACATATTTAAAGTTAGCCTACCAAAAATAGAATTTAATATTGATTGTGTGGTTGACATGTTCTTGACTATCAACATTAAAAATAGGACTAAGGTGATATTATTGTTTCCAAGCAGTTTAAAAATGTGAAATATAACACTCAGTCATGTCCAATTCTCTGTGACTCCATGGACAGTACCCCGCCAGGCTCCCCTGCCCATGGAATTCCCCTGGCAAGAATACTGGAGTGGGTAGCCATTCCCTTCTCCAGGGGATCTTCCTGACCCAGGGATCGAACCACCTCATGTGAACAGCTGACTCATTTGAAAAGACCCTGATGTTGGGAAAGATTGAAGGCTGGAAGAGAAGGGGATGACAGAGGATGAGATGGTTGGATGCCATCACTGNAGGGGATCTTCCTGACCCAGGGATCGAACCACCTCATGTGAACAGCTGACTCATTTGAAAAGACCCTGATGTTGGGAAAGATTGAAGGCTGGAAGAGAAGGGGATGACAGAGGATGAGATGGTTGGATGCCATCACTGACTCAATGGACATGGGTTTGAGCAAGCTCCAGGAGTTGGTGATGGACAGGGAGGCCTGGCATGCTGCAGTCCATGGGGTTGAAAAGAGTTGGACATGACTGAGCAACTGAACTGAATTTTGAATTATATAAAAATGGAATCATATGCTATGTCATATTTTATATTTGGCTTCTTTTATTTAACATCATGTTTAATGTTGACTATTGAACATTATTGGTGCTTCCCTGGTAGCTTGGCTGGTAAAGAATCTGCCTGCAAAGCAGGAGACCCAGGTTCAATTCCTGGGATGGGAAGGTCTCCTGAAGGAGTGATAGGCTACCCACTCCAGTATATTTGGACTTCTCTGGTGGCTTAGATGGTAAAGAATCCTAACTCAATACAGGAGACCTTGGTTTTATCCTTGAGTTGGGAAAATTCCCTGGAGGAGGGCATGGCAACCCACTCCAGTGTTCTTGCCTGGAGAATTCCATGGACAGAGGAGTCTGGTGGGCTACAGTCAGGGGTCACAAAGAGTCAGACATGACAGCGACTAACACTTTCACTTTCATTGAGCATTAAGGTTCTAACAACATTCATCAACAAGGATGATTTTTTGTTTTTGCAGTAAGAATCGTTGTTTTTGGAGAATGTGGTGATCATTTATTTTTCATTGCTGAAGTGTATTGCATTCTATGAATATATGAAAATTCATAGACATTTGGGTTGATTAATATTTGCATTGTTTCTAGTCTGGGGTTATGGGAATAGCATTGCTGCGATGATTGTTTGGGAGTGACAGCAGCTTTAACAGTGCTTTGCTGAATATTCTTGTACTGGTCTTTTGATGTACATACAGAAATCTTTTGGTTATATACTCAGTTGGATAATTGCCATTGCATAAATCATGCATTTGTTGAACTGTTTTTCAAAATAGTTATATAAGTTATTCTTTCCATCTGCAGGATACAATGATTGCTATTGTTTCACATCCTAGCAAACACTTGGTATTGCTGGTTTTTTAAATTTTGTGTTGTTTTGTTTAGTTGCTAAATTGTGCCCAATTCTTTGCAACCCCGTGAACTGTAGCCCTCCAAGCTAGGGATTTCCCAGGCAAGAATACTGGAGTGTGTACCTATTTCCTTCTCCAGAGGATCTTCCATACCCAGATATAGAATCCATGTCACTTTCTTGGCAGGCAGACTCTTTACCACTGAACCACCTAGGAAGCCCTTTGGTAAGGGTTCAGTTCAGTTGCTCAGTTGTATCTGACTCTCTGTGACTCCATGGACTGCAGTATATCAGGCCTTCCTGTCCATCACCAACTCCCAGAGCTTGCCCAAACTCATCTCCATTGAGTTGGTGATGCCATCCAACCATCTCATCCTCTGTCATCCCCTGCTCCTCCTGCCCTCAATCTTTCCCAGCATCAGGGTCTTTTCAAATGAGTCAGTTCTTTGCATCAGGTGGCCAAAGGATTGGAGTTTCAGCGTCAGCATCAGTCCTTCCAAAGAATAATTAGGACTGATTTTCCTTCCTTTAGGATTGACTGGTTTGATTTAATTGCAGTCCAAGGTACTCTCAAGAATCTTCTCAAACACCATAGTTCAAAAGCATTAATTCTTTGGCTCTTAGCTAGCTTTATAGTCCAATTCTCACATCCATACATGACTACTGAAAAAAACCATAGATGGGACTTTGATGGTGAAGTAATATCTCTGCTTCTTAATAAACTGTCTAGGTTGGTCATAGCTTTTCATCCAAGGAACAAGAGTCGTTTAATTTCATGGCTGCAGTCACCGTCTGCAGTGATTTTGGAGCCCAAGAAAATAATATCTGCCTCTGTTTCCATTGTTTCCCCATTATTTACTGTGAAGAGATGGGAACAGATGCCATGATCTTAGTTTTCTGAATGTTGAGCTTTAAGCCAGCTTTTTCACTCTCTTTCACTTTCATCAAGAGGCCCTTCAGTTCCTCTTCCCTTTCTGCTGTAAGGGTGGTGTCATCTGCATATCTGAGGTTACTGATATTTCTCCCGGCCATCTTGATTCCAGCTTGTGCTTCATCCAGCCCAGCATTTCACATGATGTACTCTGCATAAAAGTTAAATAAGCACAGTGACAATATATAGCCTTGATGTACTCCTTTCCCTACTTGAAACCAGTCTGTTGTTCCATTTCCAGTTTTAGCTATTGCTTCTTGACCTGTATACAGATTTCTCAGGAGGCAAGTCAGGTGGTCTGGTATTCCCATCTCTTTCTGAATTTTCCACAGTTTATTGTGATCTATACAGTCAAAAGTTTTGACATAGTCAATAAAACAGAAGTAGATGTTTTTCTGGAATTCTCTTGCTTTTTCTATGAGCCACCGGATGTTGGCAATTTGATCACTGGTTCCTCTGTCTTTTCTAAATCCATTTTGAACATCAGGAAGTGCATGGTTCATGTACTGTTGAAGCAAGCCTGGCTTGGAGAATTTTGAGCATTACTTTGCTAGTATGTGAGATGAGTGCAATTGTGTGGTAGTTTGAACATTCTTTGGCATTGCTCTTCTTTGTCATTGGAATGAAAGCTGACCTTTTCCATTCTGGCCACTGAAGAGTTTTCCAAGTTTGCTGGCATACTGAGTGCAGTCCTTCCACAACATCATCTTTTAAGATTTGAAATAGCTCATCTGGAATNCCAGCTTGAACATCTGGAAGTTCACGGTTCACGTATTGCTGAAGCCTTGCTTGGAGAATTTTGAGCATTAGTTTGCTAGCGTGTGAGATGAGTGCAATTGTCATAGATACCAGTAAATGAATGGGTGTGGTTTCTTCCAATAAAACTTTATTTGCAAAGGCAGATGTTGAACATTTAGGTCATAATCTGCCTTCTGGTCTAGAGTCTGTCTTCATTTTTGGAATTAGGTAGGAATTCAGGTGTTTTTTTTTTTTTTCCTTCCACAGAGTAAGTCAATTTTTACCACATCCTAAAAAAAAATCCATCCATTGATCCATCTTTTGTTGTATACTATGTTCTCAAGGTACCTGGATGTGTCTCTGAACTCCGTTCTGATTTTTTTAGTCTCTTTAGCTGTTGTTTCAGCAAGGCTTCACTTTTTATCTCTCCTGTTTTGTACTCTTTCTTAATATCTGGTAGAGCTGGTCCCTCACTTTTTTCTTTATCAAAGTTCACATAACTATTCGTGGACCTTTATTCTTTCATATAAATTTTAGAATATGGCTACTGAATTCCTCACAAAGTGATTTTTGTGGGGATTTAATACAAGGTAAGGGGTTAATTTGGGAAGAATTGACATATTAAATNTCTTTATCAAAGTTCACATAACTATTCGTGGACCTTTATTCTTTCATATAAATTTTAGAATATGGCTACTGAATTCCTCACAAAGTGATTTTTGTGGGGATTTAATACAAGGTAAGGGGTTAATTTGGGAAGAATTGACATATTAAATTATTCCATGCAAGATCATGTAATGTATCTCCATTTGTTCTGGTCATTTTCCAGTTCTTTTGTTAGAGTTTAAAAGTTTTTTTTTCTCCCAATAGGAGAGTTATACATTTTGATTAAGTTAATTCCTTAACCGTTATTACCTTATGGTTGTTATACATGGTATGTTGTTTAGTTTTATTAGTATAAAGAATTGCTGTTTTTTAAGTAAAGTTTATGAAAGATTAATAACAAAGCAAAAAACTAATTTTCTAGAGAGATAATAAGGCGAATATATTGCTGTCTTAGCTCTAAAATAGTTAAGACAGAGAAAAAAAATTTGGGATAAAATAGAAGAAATAACTACAGGCTTGACAATAAAGGTAGGATAAAGAATTATAAACATAGTAGTTTTATACACAGCTATATATTCCTAAATATAAATTGTCAAAATTGGCATAAGAAGAAATAGAAAATATGAATAATACAATAAATATTGTTAAACAGTTGAAATACTGAAGATCCCTCCTCCCTGAAAGAAGTCCAGTCTCAAATGAGGTTTACAGATGAGTTCTACCAGATTTTCTGGGAACAGTTCCTATTTATCCAGATTATTGCAGAAAATGGAAAGGTTAAAAGCTATGCACAGCATGTTTGCTGCATCAGTGTAATCTTGCTAAACAAGATGCAGACTAGAAAAAAATGGAAAAGTACAGGTTCATTTGCTTCGAGAATATTATCCTGCCAACCAGGACCTACTGTACAGCATGTGGGTCTCTACTCAGTGTTATCTGGCAGCCTGGATGGGAGTGGAGTTTGGGGAAGAATGGATGCATGCATATGTATTGCTCACTGTTCACCTGAAACGACCACAACATTGCTAATCCCCTCCGCTCCAACACAAAACAGACGCTTGAAGTTTGGGGAAAAAAAATGTTATCCTGGAAATGCAAAGATAGTTCAGTATCCGAAATGACTGTGGCTATATGCCAATGCAACTTTGTTTATGGACATTAAAAGTTGAATTTCATATAATTTTCATGTATCATAATACTCTTCTTTTGATTTTTTTAAACCATTTAAAAAATTCAGCAGAATTGTTTTCTCCACTTCATCTTTGCTATGCCAGTCTTCTCTAGCTCCCTAATGCTTTGGGGAATCTTTACTTATTAAGAGCTGACACCTTCTGCCATCGCTCACAGTGGCCATTCCAAACCTGTTTCATTTATTTCATGCACCCTATTATTCTACCCTCTTCATTCTTGCATATATTTCACCAAGAAAATAAGGATCACAATATTTGTACTTTTTCAGCTGGCTATTGTTCTGCAAAATATACTTTAACAAGAGTGAAAACTAAAGCACAAGTTGGGGTAAGACATTTGTTAGCTTATATAAGTGTCAATCGATTAATATCCAAACTATGTTTTTAAAAACCCTATGAATCAAATAAGAAAGTGACAGTCCAGTAGAAAAATGCACAAAAGATTTGTCAGGCATTTCGTAAAAATAAAAACCCTAATGGTCAAATTTTAATGATATGTGAGGCAAAGCTCTGTGACATTAAATATCAGGGGAACACAAATTAATTGCAGAGATAACATCTCTTATCCAGATTGACCAAAATAAAAGTGTTTTTAAAGATATCAGCTGCTCCTGAGGATATGGAGAAACTGGAATATAAATTGGTTCAAATACTTTGGAAAGAAGTTGGCATTACCTAGTAAAGCTGAGAGTGTGTTACAGGCATACCACAGGCTGTAGGGAAGCTCGGTTCAGTATGTGTGCTGGGGGTCGTGTTACAAGGATGTTCACAGAAGCAGGGTTTGTCATTGTTAAGAATTAGAAACGGTGTCATCCACATTAGAAAGGACAAATAGATTGTGGTATATCCATACTAAGAATTCTGCACAACATTGGAAATATATGAATTACAGCTCTATATTATACAACAGCCTGGATAATTTCCTGACATACGTGCTGTGCTTAGTCACTCAGTCATGTCCAACTCTTTGCGACCCTATGGACTGTAGCCCACCAGGCTACAGGCTCTGTCCATGGGATTCTNGGTCCAACTCTCACATCCATACATGACTACTGGAAAAACCATAGCTTTGACTAGACAGACCTTGGTCGGCAAAGTAATGTCTCTGCTTTTTAATATGCTGTCTAGGTTTGCACAGCTTTTCTTCCAAGAAGAAAGCATCTTTTAAGTTCATTTAGTATTGCCCTTCTTGGGAATTAAGATAAGGATTGAACTTTTCTAGTCCTTTTGCCACTACTGAGTCTTCCAAATTTGCTGGCATATTGAGTGCAGCACTCTGATAGCATCATCTCAGGATTTTCAATAGCTCTGCAGGAATTCTATCACCTCCACTAGCTTTGATGACAGCAGGGCTTCCTAAGGTCCACTTGACTTCACACTCCAGAATGTCTGACTCCATGTGTGTGTGTTTCTGTACATGTACAGTAAAAAATAGAGGGAGGAAAGGTGAGTATGTAGTCAGGTGGAAAACAGTGAGGAGTCGGTATAACAAGCTAAGAAATTTGCTTTATCCTGAATAATATGATCATTAAGAGACTAATTTTACACTGTAAGTTTTCCACTGCAACAATTTGGATGGAGTGTAAATTGGAGGGGTCAAAATCAGAAGCACATAAGTCAAGTTGAAAACTATCTCTGTAATCCAGTCAATGAATGCTATATTCACTAGCTAAACTCATCATAGGAATGGAGAAAAGGTAATAAACTGAAGATATACTAGAATGTCCGATTGTATGTGAAATACTAAATAAAAAGCAGGGCTCTAAATGACTCACTAATTCTGTGATAAGGAGGATGACTTCATTTTTATTTGTTTGAAAATAAAGAATGGAAACACAGGATGAGGTTTGGTAAAGATAGGAGGTGGATTTTAGATATTCTGTCTCTGAGGTACCCGCAAGTACCTTACAAGTAAAAAGATATTCAGTAGTAGTTGGATACATGGTAAATAGGTTGGGCTTTTCAACACCCAAATAAATGATAAAAAAGAAAAAATTATATAAAGAATAATTTCGAAAAACTTCCCACATCTTTAAATCTCATTTATACCTATGACTTTACATAATATTTATAAACTAATGGTTCTGAATACATAACTTTGGCTCTAATCCTTATAATCCCCCTGAGTTGAATCCCTGCTCAACTGTTTTCTAGGCAATAGTACCTTGACATCTAAAGACATACTAAGCTTTATCCTTTATTTATCCTGGTTAATAGATTGATCACTCCTTAGTTTCCAAGACAGAAACTTCATTTCATTTCAATAACTCCTGTTCTCTCACTCATTGTATCAAATCAATTATCAATTCCTTTCAATATTAATCAAGTAAATATTTCTGGAACCTATTCTACTCATTCTATCTTCACTACTAATTCCTTGTTCAGACTCATATAACAACCTTCAGTCCATCTATTGCACTGGCCCAGAAGAGACATGATAATATCATGGTTCCAATATGGCTTTAGCATCAGGTACCCACAGAATACTCAAGGCAGTTAAAGTGCCTCTATGTAGTGAGCATTCTGAAACATCTAGGTTTAGATGCTAAAAAATATATGTATTGAAAATCTAATAATTATGTTTGCAAAAAATATAGAGGCATAGGTTGATATAGAAATGCATTCTTATGTTTAAATGTGGGAAAGCACATGTGTACGTGTAGGGGTTTGATCTTAGCTCACTTAAATTGACATCAGATCAGTTCAATTCAGTCACCCAGTCGTGTCTGACTCTTTGCAACCCCATGAATTGCAGCACGCCAGGTCTCCTTTATCACCAACTCCCGGAGTTCACCCAAACTCATGTGCATCAAGTCAGTGATCCCGTCCAGCCATCTCATCCTCTGTCATCCCCTTCTCCTCCTGCCCCCAATCCCTCCCAGCATCAGAGTCACAATTCATCTAATGGCATGCATCTTAAAGTCAGTCATAATGCGCATAAATAATTATTTGATCTCTGTGAGAAGGAAATGGCAACCCATTCCAGTATTCTTGCCTGAAGAATCCCATGGACAGAGGAGCTTGGTGGGCTATAGTCAACAGGGTCACACAGAGTTGGACACAGCTGAATGGACTTTGCATGCACCTGATTGGTTATTCCTTTTGTGTTCATTTCAGAAGCATAATCTAACGTTCTGACTATGTTTTCATATACAGCTACATCTGCTCATTTAATGACAATACAATCTTTTTTTTTAAGTAGTCAGTGGTATCCAAAATAATAGACAGTTGGGGCCAAGTGAAAAGGGAAGAATATATCACAGCCTTTTAAAATGCAGGTTTCAAAATGCATCATCTCCATGGCACATCTGAATGTCAACAGTCTGTATTATAGTTTCTTTACTTGGCCCTGAGAAGAGGAACTAAAAAGCCTCTTGATGAAAGTGAAAGAGGAGAGTGAAAAAGGTGGCTTAAAGCTCAACATTCAGAAAACAAAGATCATAGCATCTGGTCCCATCACTTCATGGGAAATAGATGGGGAAACAGTGGAAATAGTGACAGACTTTATTTTGGGGGGCTCCAAAATCACAGCAGATGGTGATTGCAGCCATGAAATTAAAAGATGCTTACTCCTTGGAAGGAAAGTTATGACCAACCTAGACAGTATATTCAAAAGCAGAGACATTACTTTGCCGACTAAGGTCCGTCTCGTCAAGGCTATGGTTTTTCCTGTGGTCATGTATGGATGTGAGAGTTGGACTGTGAAGAAAGCTGAGTGCTGAAGAATTGATGCTTTTGAACTGTGGTGTTGGAGAAGACTCTTGAGAGTCCCTTGGACTACAAGGAGATCCAATCAGTCTATTCTGAAAGGGACCAGTCCTGAGTGTTCATTGGAAGGACTGATGCTAAAGCTGAAACTCCAGTACTTTAGCCACCTCATGAGAAGAGTTGACTCATTGGAAAAGATTCTGATGCTGGGAGGGACTGCGGGCAGAAGTAAAAGTGGACGACAGAGGATGAGATGGCTGGATGGCATCACGGACTCAATGGATGTGAGTTTGAGTGAACTCCGGGAGTTCGTGATGGACAAGGAGGCCTGGCATGCTGCAATTCATGGGGTCGCAAATGAAGTCGGACACAACTAAGCGACTGAACTGAACTGAACTGAACTGAAGCTAGATATCAATATCAGTTTCTCAGTGATGTGTTATCTTTTAAATTATTTTACTTTCAGGTAAATTATTAAACATAGATACATGTAGAGTGTAAATGGCAATAAATAGCTAGGACATCAAAAAGCTTAAGTTACTTATGGTAAGTTTACAGTACAACCCACCAAATGTCCATTACCCACATTTTTTTCATAGACATTCCTTTGGAGTCTATTCTAGAATTCATGCTGATAATGAGTTTTTGAGCACTAATTTTACATGACACAGGGTCATATTTGAAAATTTTTTTATCAAAATAACTGGAGATGTAATCTTAAATACACTTCATCAATACAGCTGTCTTTAGTCTCTGGGGATAAATAGTGACAAATGAGGCTTAGTTTTTGATTTGTGTAGCTGCTGCTAAAACAAGAGTGGGTGTTTTAATGGAGCTCTTAAGTGGATAATGGGCATGCAGTGAGGTATGATAATGAGCTCTATGTATGGTTTCAGGATTATACTTTTCACTGTGTTTCTGCACAAGAAAGTGTTTGCAATTTATAAAAGAATCAGAAGCCTATTTACATGGCCACTGGGATGTGTGCTAAATTTCCTTATGCATTTAAATATCCCTATTTTCACACCCACTACAACCATTATTTAGTTTGCAGATTCATTTAACTGTATAATGTGTTCTTATTAACTGCCAAAGAAATCACGTCAAATTAGGTGTGGATTTTTATTATGTTAAAAAAAATAAAAATTAAACAGTAATGCAACATGCTCAAAATGTTTGAATCACAAAATGGGTATGAGGAGAAAAAAAACTTTGGATAAAAATCTTTCATCCAAAACTTCACATTAATGAATTTAATGTTAATGTACTCCAATCACAGGAAAGCAGTAGCTGTGATTTGGGGGACTGGTTCGATGAAACTACTAGAGAATCTAGATTCTCAATTACTGAAATGTGATAGACCACAGAAATGATTACAAATGGGATACACGGAGCCACGGAATCATGACAAAGCAGCAGAAACTCCTGCTTTTGCAAATCTCAATGTAGTTGGTGTAGAAGGAAGAGTACTCAAAGGTACAAGGAAAAGCTATGGTTGGTACTCTGAAAATAACATATTCTGATATCCTAATAAAATAAACAATTGATTTCCTGCAAATAAGATAATGTGAAGGCAAATATACTGGAATTTTATTAATATGATGCCTTATATTTCCCACTATATGTACCTACAGAGGGTGGGAATATGATTTGATAGAAACAGCAAAGACTTTGGTGCATACAAGTCTGGACTCCCATCCTACCTATGAACATTTCTAGCTATAAAATGTGGGCAGATTATATATCATCTCTATTGTTGGCTTTCTTCTTTTTAAAGTTTGATATGGGGGTATACTTCTGATTCAGATGATGAGCTCAGTTCCCTTTATGATCCTATAGAGTCAAGGTATTCTGAAGATGCTTCTAAATGCCACATAACTAGATATTGTATTTATGTAATATATGCTTTTTAAAGCATTACTGGACACACAAGAAAGTTTTTTTTTTAATTTAATATCCTTCCCTAATTTTTTAAAAATAGAACTAAAATCAAATGGTTTGGCCTTGACAATATCTGAATTAATCTTAGGGCCTTCCCTTTTCTTGAAAGATAGCACAAGTTCACAGACAAATAAGCTCCATTCATTTCCAGTGGAGCAGGGTTTAGGAAAGCCATCAGTTTTCTTCATTTCATTCTACATTCTCTGTCTTCCTTAGTACAAACTGGCAGTGTCTGCTGGTATAATTCCATCTTGATTCTTGCCTTCTGTTGAGGTGGTTGATAGTATCCGTGGTCATGTTGTTGTTGTTTAGTTGCTGAGTTATGTCTGACACTTTTGCGACCCTATGGACTATAGCCTGCCAGGCTCCTCTGTCTATGGGATTTCCCAGGCAAGAATACTAGAGTGGGTTGCCATTTTCTTCTGCAGAGGATCCCTTCCAAGTATTGAACCTATGAATCCTGCGTCTTCTGCATTGGCAGGTAGATTCTTTACCATTGAGCCACTGGGAAGTCCATTCATGGTTCATAATCACACTTAATCCCCTTATCAAAAAGTCATTCAGACACACCCTAAATGTTCTTATTTCTTGTAATATGAACAGGCCAAGAATTTTCAAAGTCTCCAAGTTCTGTTCTTTTTTACTAAATGATTTCATTTTCCATTTATCACTCTTCTGTCATATTTTACTGTAAGTAGTGAGAAGAACCAAGCCTTTCCTTCAGTATTTTGCTTAG
>SJYV01051405.1:26381-40137 GCA_006410875.1 Neotragus pygmaeus | reverse complement strand
AAGCTTTTTTTGGCCACCAAGTGTTTCCACTGTATGGGACCGGAAAAGATGCTGAGGCCTTGACTTTGGAGAACGATGAAGCTGTTAGCTCTAAAGTTGCTACAGTATTCAGTGGCAGCAGACTGTGGGCACACAGCCCGCAGCAAACCAGGCCTGTGCCTGCCCTTCACTTTGATGTAATTCCTGCAGACAGTAATTGCAATAGGAAATCATACTTCCAAGGGGGAAGTTATGGAATATGGCATTTAACATCTTGCTCAGCAGGAAATGATTCTGCTGGCAGGACTGGAAGAGTCCACTCCCCAAATATATCACAGAACCTGAATGTACATACTCTTCCTGCTGCTCCATAGGAACAGAGGAGTGTTCCTTTTCAGTAGAATTAAACCCTTCTGAGTGGCTCCAGGGTCTCAATCTCTCAGTTAATCCTTCATTCTTCTTTACTGCCATCGTTTTCTCCTTTAACATAATTTCCCTCCCTTCTGAGTTTAAACAAACCCTATTATTGTTGAGTTGCCAAGTCATGTCCGCCTCTCCATGACCCCATGCAGCATGCTAGGCTTCCTTGTCCATCACCATCTCCCAGTTTCCCCAATCATGTCCATCAAATCAGTGGACATGGCATCGAATGTCCATGGCATCGAATCAGTGATGCTGTCCAACCATCTCATTTCTTCTGTCACCCCCTTCTCCTGCCCTCAATTTTCCCCAGCATAAGGGTCTTTTCCATTGAGTTGGCTATTCCCAATACTTATGGCCAAAGTATTGGAGCTTCAGCATCAGTCCTTCCAATGAGTATTCAGGGATGATTTACTTAAGATTGATTGGCTTGATTGATTGGCCAAGGGACTCTCAAACAGTCTTCTCCAGCACCAAATTTGGAAAGCATCCATTCTTTATGGTCCAACTCTCACATCTCTACATGTCTACTGGAAAAACCATAGCTTTGACTATATGGACCCCAGTTTCCTCTCAAAAAGTCCCTCAGCAGGACAGAATGTTAGGGGAGTAGAACCTGTTCTCTATCTTGATTGTGGTGCTTTGGGTGGTGGTTTCTATTCATAATCAGTATCTTTAAAAAACTGAATTCAAAATAAAAGTCCTGACCATTTTCTGAATCCTACTGCCCTGTGGCTACCATCTTGTTTCTTATCATCTTTTCCTTTACACTTGCTCTCTTCAATGAATTCATCAACCCTGAACATTCATTGGAAGGACTGATGCTGAAGAATGAAACTCCAATACTTTGACCACCTGCTGCGAAGAGCTGACTCGTTGGAAAAGACCTTGATGCTGGGAGGGATTGGGGGCAGGAGGAGAAGGGGACGACCGAGGATGAGATGGTGGATGGCATCACGGACTCGATGGACATGGGTTTGAGCGAGCTCCAGGAGATGGTGAAGGACAAGGAAGCCCAGCATGTTGCAGTTCATGGGGTCTCAAGAGTCGGACATGACTGAGCAGCTGAAGAACAACAGAAATCCAAGTCTTCCCCAGGTTGACCGCCGTCAACTCTCTCCCAGGTCCTTTCTTGCCCTCTACAGTGCGTGGTGTTGAAACTGTCTTCAGAACCTTGCTGTCTCTCCTCTACCTCTTTACACGCTGCTGCTTTCCATGAGCAATCCCAGAACTCCAAGCCCACCACTCTCCCCTGTATGTCCGTTCCCTCGGGCATCTCACCCAGTCTCCTGGGTCAGAGGCCAGCGTGCGTGCACTTGACGTCCAAATTCACATCGAGAGAGGGGACAGCTGGCCTGGGTCCCCCATGGCCCGCGGGTGCCTCCACCCTGTCACTGCCTCACATTTGGCACACACAGCTGCCCTCACTGGTATGGATGACTTCCCCGCTGGTCCTCCTCCCGGGCCAGAGCCCTGGGATTCCAGACACGCTCATCAAGATCGACGCACGCAGCACAGCAGAAAGGCTCCGTGAACTGCCATGTTCTAAAATGACTATCACTTCTTCTCCTGAAAGCTATTCAAATACTCCTTTGATACGTCTGTTCAGTTCAGTTCAGTCGCTCAGTCGTGTCCTGATGCCATCCAGCCATCTCATCCTCTGTCGTCCCCTTCTCCTCCTGCCCCCAATCCCTCCCAGCATCAGTGTCTTTTCCAATGAGTCTACATTTCACATGAGGTGGCCAAAGTACTGGAGTTTCAGCTTCAGCATCAGTCCTTCCAATGAACACCCAGGACTGATCTCCTTTAGGACGGACTGGTTGGATCTCCTTGCAGTCCAAGGGACTCTCAAGAGTCTTCTCCAACACCACAGTTCAAAAGCTGTAGGACTCACCTGATTTTTCTCCAGTCTTCGCTCCCCATCTGTCTCTCTCTCCCTTGCCCCCAGTGGACTGTGTGTTCTGTTGTCTCTTTACTAAAATAAGCTTTCCCGCTCTTACTCTGCATCTCGAGACTCTTCAAAGGCTCCCGTTAAGTGTTGAACTGCGTCTCCCACCCCCCTCCCCACAAAAGATGTTTCTGAAGTCCCCTCGTACCTCAGAATCAGAGAAGGCGATGGCACCCCACTCCAGTACTTTTGCCTGGAAACTCCCATGGATGGAGGAGCCTGGTAGGCTGCGGTCCATGGGGTCTCAAAGAGTCGGACATGACTGAGCGACTTCACTTTCACTTTCATGCATTGGAGAAGGAAATGGCAGCCCACTCCAGTGTTCTTGCCTGGAGAATCCCAGGGACGGGGGAGCCTGGTGGGCTGCCGTCTATGGGGTCGCACAGTCGGGCATGACTGAAGCAACTTAGCAGCAGCAGCACCTCAGAATATGACCTTATTTGGAAACAGATCTTCACAGAGGTGACAAGGTGAAAATGAAGCTGTCAGGTGGACCCTAATGCAATATGTCTGGTGTGTGCATGTTCAGTCGCTTCCGTGGTGTCTGACTCTTTGCAACCCCATGGACTATAGCCTGCCAGGCTCCTCTGTCCATGGGATTCTCCAGGCAAGAATACTGGAGAAGGTAGCCATTCCCTCCTCCAGGGGATCTTCCCAACCCAGGGACTGAACCCAGGTCTCCTGCATGTAGGTGGATTCTTACCAGCTGAGCTACCAAGGAAGCCCCTAATATGTCTGATGTCCTTATAAAATTAAAAAAAAAAAAAAAAAGGCAGTTTGGACACAGAGAAGGAGGACAATGTGAAGACACGGGGAGAGCCCCGTCTGTAAGCCAAGGAAGGCCTGCAGCTGCTGGAAGCCAGAGGCTCACTCCCACTCCCCAGAAGGGGCCAGCCCTGCCCACACATTCTCTGCCATGTCTCTGTTTGGCCTTAATATCTTTAATTCGGCCCCTCCCTCCCTATTCAACCTTTATTCTGGCAAGTTCCCTACTTCAGCCTTTGGGTCAGTCTCTGCACCAGTCAGACGTGTCTCCCTCTAGTCCTGATCTGGAAATGGCTCTCCACCTTTGCTTGTGATGTCTCCCACCTGCTTCTCTCTGCCATCAAAACCTCACACATTCTTTAGCCTGCAGCATCAGCCTCTCTCCCACCATTAGAGTGGCACTGACCTTTCAGCCGATTGCCTTTTCCCCTTCTCTAAACTATCATTGTCAAGTCTTATATCTTATTAATGGACACCCGATCGCAGCTGGTTCACACATTTCCCTAATGGCTTCTTCTGTGATGCTCTTGGGTCTTAAATTTTAAGTTAATATTTGAGTTAAATTTTAAGTCCCTATTGGAAATCACTTTTCCAGACACCTCCCTAGATTTGTTTACTCAATAAAACATGTTTTTGACCAGAGCTTCCCACAATTCTTCTATTATTTTATTACATAACACCTGATCAGACATTACTGAGCATTTGGGTCAATGAGGAACATCAAAGCTGTGAGTGCAAACTCTTCCTTTCCTTGAAAAGTCACTGGACTTCCTTACCTCTAAAATGTTACTTCTCAGAGTCCTTGTAAAGATAAGATGGAACAATTTACATGAAAGGGATTTTTAAAAGGTGAAGATCTGCTCAAATGTGAGATTAAATCATTATTATCACGGTGCCAGGTTAGCTCAGCTAGTTAGCGGCCCTGCTGAGGAAATTATGGGCTTGAGCCAAGTGAGCTGGCTCTTCTAGATCTGGGCAATAAACTTCACAACTAACAGAGCGGGAGGAAGGATGGAGCAAACCACAAAGCATGTCCAGGGGGTCAGCAGGGTTATCTTCATACAGAAAAGACAGACACTGTGCGGTGACCTCAGTCTCCCTGAGGGCATGCAGTACCTCGGGCTCTCGGAAGACAAATGACACAGCTCTGGTGCAATAAGTCCACAGGTAATGGGTCATCTCCAGGTCAAGAGGCTTAACGTTGCATTCTGGTTTTATCTGGTCATTTACGTCTACTGGTTTTATGACTGGAAGCTAATCAAGAATTGCGAAAAACGCATGAAATACAAAAAGCAGGCTGAGGACTTCCCTGGTGGTCCAATGGCTAAGACTCCAAGCTCCCAGACCAGGGGGCGTGGGTTCTATCCCAGGTCAGGGAACTAGACCTCACATGCCGCAACCAAGACCCGGCAGAGTCAAGTAAGTACATGTTGAGAAAAAAGCAAGTCGCCCTCTGTCAATTTAGAATCTCAATATGGCCCATTCCATGAGCATATCAAAACAGCCAGAGTCCAATTTCCAAAGAAGACGCGCTGTGGTGTCACATGGAGTCGATGCGTTTGGCGAGTATTCATGTTCCCAGGCCAGCAATCTTTCCCCAGCCATATGAATTTAGACTTGTTTTTCTTAATTTAATGTTTCTTTTTAAAAGGGATTAAATTAGCTTTCCTTCTTTCACTTCACCTTTGGTATTTGTTTCACAAACTTTAAACCTTGGCCAACAATTTTGTGTGGTCGGTCTGAAGTTCCAGATGTCAAATACAGACTGCATGTTAGTAAGTACTGCAGCTGTTTTTTTATGTGTAAAATTCAGAAAACTGGGCCCTGGGTCTCTACGGCCTGGAAGATAGATCTAGGAGACAAGTAGGAGGTCTGAGCGTCTCCAATGGGAGTGACTCCATCCCTCTGGTCTGTTGGTGACCTCCTTTCCCTACTGACCCCCTACCAACAGGTCCCCGCTGGATGGCTGAATAGTGCAGACTGAATACTAAAAAGACCCAGACCTGGCTGTGCTTTGGTGAATGCCTTTATCCAAAGGACTTGATGGAGAGGAAATGGTTTCGGAAAAATATCTAAGAAAAGCAATCTATTTAGTTCTACTTAGATTTAGTTCCAGCACAGAGCATCCTGTGTGGAATGAGCCCCAAACATGCCAAGAATATCTTGTACTACGTTACAAATGAAAACCAGCTCCCATGCAGACGGAATTCAGAATTTCATAACTCAACATGTCTGGCCCTCTCCCACTACTGAAACTGCTTTTAACTATTCAAAGCAAATTCCTAATTATTTCCCATTCTTGACATGCAAAGGCTTTTTAGAAAGTAGTATGAATTTGATCTATAATAGACGCTTATTAAAAATTCAGAAATTTTGTTTAAGCAGTTAGGCAGACTACAAGTAAAAGCCTTATAGAGGAAATCCCAGAGAGATCCAACTGATTTTTTTCTTTCAATGAGATCATTTTAAAAATGAATAAAACATACCTTCCCCTGTGGGGTCTGGAGCTGAAGAAGAGACATTAGAGCAAATGTCACAGGAAAAAAGGAATACTTTGCACAGACTCCCTCCCCCTACCACCCTCCCACTCCTTCCTGTTTCAAGCTCCTAGATCTTCTCATGTTGTCTGATGGAGGGGGGCGGGGGGTGGCTGGGGGGGCTTGGCAGCTTCCAGTGGGTTGTAGCTTTTAGGCATCAATTACTTTGTACTTCAGATTTCTAGACTGAGATGTTTGGGAAGGAAGAGGATGAAGGACACTTGGAGGGTAATTGCTACTTGATGGCTGAAAATAGGCAAAAATAGCAAAGAAGACCCCCCACCCCTGCCCGTGGCGCCTGTTAGCCTCTGCTCATCTTCTAAGCAAATGGCACCAAGTCACATCACTGCCTTGTATAGCAGGACTGTGTGACTTCTGTGTGATCTGGGATGAAAGAAAGTATCTGTCATCTCAGGCTCATTTGTTGTAGGGTGTGTGGCACAACAGGCTTATGTACACTGCTTCTCTAAAATAGAAATAACTTAGTGAAAAAAGACTTCTTCATGGCACCAGGTCTAGAGGTTACATTCTGTAACTATTTGTTAAGTTTTCCCTTGATCAGTAGTTTCATGTTGGCTATGATTTACCAGAGAAAGACATGTAAGTTTTGCCATTTCTGTTCTGCTGCTATCAAGACACAAACATTCAGCCTATTTGAGTGTCTTTTTATCCACTTCCCGTGGGTAACTTCTGAGTGGTCATGCTAAAAGAAGGGGGTATCCAGAATTGTGCTCACATTCCTTAAGAGTCTCACTTTTATTATCTCCTTCTTTGACTAATCTGGCAATTGTTTTGCTTTTCATAAGCAGAATCCAACGCAGGAAGATCTAAATAGACATTTCTCCAAAGAAGAAAAACAGATGGTCAAAAAGCACATTTAAAGAAGCTCAATATCGCTAATTAGTAGAGAAATGCAAATCAAAATGAGGTATCACTTCATACTGGTCAGAATGGCCATCATCAAAATGTCTACAAACAATAAATGCTGGTGGGACTGTAAATTAACACAACTATTGTGGAGACTAGTATGGAGGTTTCTTAAAAACAGAGCTACTATATGATCCAGCAATTCCACTCTTGGGCATACAACCAGAGAAAACCATAATTCTAAATGATACATACATCCCAGTGTTCATCTCAGCACTATTTGCTATAGCCAAGACATGGAAATAACCTGTGTCCATCAGCAGAGGAATGGATAAAGATGTGGCACAATGGAATATTACTCAGTCATAAAAAGAATGAAACAATGCCATTTGCAGCAACATGGATGGATTACCATACTAAGTGAAGTAAGTCAAAGACAAATATCATATGATATCACTTACATGTGAAATCTTACCAAAAAAAGATACACACGAACTTACTTACAAAATAGAAACAGACTCACACAATATGGCTACAAAGGGGAAAGACAGGGGGAGGGATAAATTAGGAGTTTGGGATTAACATATATAATAAGTCCCCTACCTACAAACTGTCAAGTTGTGAACTTTCAAAGATGTGATCACACATTCCAACAATGTCAGCCATGAAATTGCAGCTTGCCCTTCATCTCCGGTTGTCCTTCAGTTCTACCATCTCCCACCCTCCTCTGCCCCCTCCAATCAGTAACTTCTTGCCTGTTTACTCAATGTCAGACTCTGTATGCCAGCTGTTGTACTGTACTACTGAACATTTCAAGGTACTGTACTGTAAGATTTAAAAAATTTTTTGCATTTTTATGTATTATTTGTGTGAAAATTATTATAAAACTATTACCATACAGTACTGTATAGCCCACTGTGTTGCTTGGGTACCCAGGCTAACTTTGTTGGACTTACAAAACCAACTGGACTTGCAAATGTGCTTTCAAAATGAACTTGATATGTAGGGGACTTACTGTTCACACTGAAGTGAAGTGAAGTGAAGTAGCTCAGTCGTGTCCGACTCTTTGCGACCCCATGGACAGTAGCCTACCAGGCTCTGCCGTCCATGTGATTTTCCAGGCAAGAACAGTGGAGTGGGCTGCCATTTCCTTCTCCAGGGGATCTTCCCCACCCAAGGATTGAACCCGGGTCTCCTGCATTGCAGACGCTTTACCATCTGAGCCATCAGGGAAGCCCCAACTAGTATATATAAAATAGATAATAGATAAATAGAAAGGACCTACTGTATAGCACAGAGAACTCTACTCAATATTCTATAATAACCTATAGGGGAATATAACCTGAAAAAAATGTATATATGTATATGCATAAATGAATCACTTTGCTGTACACCTGAAATTAACACAATATTGTAAATTAACTGTATTCCATTATAAAATAAAATTTAAATAAAAAAAAAAGAATCCAACGCAGGAGGTAGGCAGAGGGAGCCCTGGACATACGCTGAACAATGCCAGGGTGCCAGAGGCCCCAAGCTCCACAAGGAGACAATTCACTCACCAACACGTGGGAGACGACTGCACACCAAGACAGCCTGCGCTGCCACTACAGCCAGCTGTGCTGCATGAAAAGATGATCAGCATCCCTCATCATCAGAGAGACGCAAATCAAAACCAAGATGGTCAGCATCCCTAATCATCAGAGAGACGCAAATCAAAACCAAGATGATCAGCATCCCTAATCATCAGAGAAACGCAAATCAAAACCAAGATGGTCAGCATCCCTAATCATCAGAGAGACGCAATGAGGCATCACCTCACACCTGTTAGAGTGGCCATATCAAAAAGTCTACAGGGAATTCCCTTGTCGTCAGGGAGTATGGGTTCAGCCCCTGGTTGGAGAACTAAGATCCCATAAGCTGTGAGGCACAGCCAGAAAAGTTAAAATAATTAAAAATAAATTAAAAGTCTACAAATAAATGCCGGAGAGGATGTGGAGAAAAGGAAACCCTTCTACACTGCTGGGAATGTCAGTTGGTGTAGCCACTATGGAAAGCAGCATAGCATGCAAGTTCCCCAGAAAAGTAAAAACAGAATTTCCATATGATCCAACAAACCCATCCCCGGGCATATATCCAGACAAAACTGTAATTCAAAAAGATACATGCACCCCCTTAATGGCCATAGCAGAAAACAGAAACAACCTACATGTCCATCAACAGGTGAATGGAAAGGAAGACATGGCACATATGTGCAATGGAATAGCACTCAGCCAGAAGAAGAATGAAACAAGGCCATCTGCAACAACCTGGATGGACCTAGAGGTCACCATACTGAGGAAGTCAGGAAGACAAATATCATGTCACTTACACGTGGAATCAAAATACAACACAAATAACCTATGGAATAGAAACCTAATCATGGACGTAGAGGGCAGACTTGTGGTTGCCAAGGGGGCGGGGTTTGGAAGAAGGATGGAGTGGGAGGTTGGGATTAGCACAGGTAAGCTTTTATAGGTAGAATGGATAGACAAGGTCCTACTCTATAGCACAGAGAACTACATTTGATATCCTATGATAAACTGTAATGGAAAAGAATATTTAAAAAAATAATGTACATATATGTATGCATATGCAAAACTAAATCACTTTGCTGTACAGCGGAAATGAACACAACACTGCAAATCAACTACACTTGAATTAAAAACATATTAAAACTAAAGGAAACTGTGTTAGCCTTGAACTACACAAAAAGGGACGGGTCAGAACTGACCCCAAGCTTCCCTTCTTTTGAGTCCTGCAGGTTCCTGCCCTTTCCCTTCCCCTTCCTGTGCCTCCAGTTCACTATCTTCACTCCCAGCAGAATTCTAACTAAGGCAGGCTGCCCAACTACAAAGATAGCCAGGTGCCCTGCTATTGTGCCCAACAGCTAACAAGATGCAAATCCCCTGCAATGTGGCTAATGCCTTTTTTTTTTTAATCCCTCAGTGAAGGCCTAGAAAACTCATTCTTTCAGATGGGCTTATAATATAGCCTTGACACCACGGTCAAATGTTTAACACTAATTTAAATAAATTGCATGTGGTCAGCAAAAGAGAACATTCTGTCTTTGTTTAGTCTGAGGTTGTTTTCAAGATGAAAGAGACCTGATCCTGTCCTCTAAATTAAAGCAAATCTCAAGGATAGCTATGTCCCTATTTGGGGTTATTTTGATATTAATGAACTGTTTGATGGCCAGGGAAGGAATATCACAGGAATAGAGCCAAATTGGGGATCGACAGAAAGTGTCACTTTATCCAGGTCTTGTTGAAGAGCCAAGAACACTTTTGCTGCCAAAGGAATCAACTCGCAGACATCTGAGCTGAATTACTGAGGGGGCTCCTAGCCCAGCCCTAGACCTGGTTACCCAGGTAAGGAAATCAGTGAACAGGTGGGAGAAGGATGCTCATTGATGTCTAACAGCACCACCAAAGCTTGAAAATTCCTTCAAGGTTCATGCTCTGCCTTTTACACTACTGTACCTCTTAGATCATAAAGCAGTGGGTTTGAAACATAATATTTGTTCAACAGATCCTGTTGGTCGACAGATGGGGCTTGAAAAACAGCTTTCCTTTCTTCGACCTGATTGGACAGAACATTCTAAAGCAGAACTGGGTATGATCTTTCACGTTTCTGGTCTTCTGTCAGATCTCTCTTTTCAGGAATCTTAACCTGAGAGCTTTCCCGTGTTGTCTGTTTCCTGGCCCTTAAAATCAGCATCCTTGAAGGTCAGCAGTGAAAGTCCTAAAACGCCAGTCCTGACCCTGGAAGGGGACAAGCAGGTCAGCCAGACTTTATGCCTCTCTAGATATTTTGGTTTAATACAACTGAAACCAAAAAAGACATTGCTCAAACAGCAGACATTCTGAAACCTGAAAAACACTTCCAGTAATGATATAGTGATTTAAATGGCTAACCAACTTCCAGAACACCAACTGCCTCCAGCATATTTGCAAACTGCTCTGGTGCCAGAAGTCTGCATGTTGATCATTTTACTGCAGGTAGGGCAGAAGCGAACCAGTTCCACAGCTTCTATCCGAGACCTTCTACACGGTCATAAATGAATCAAGACGCTGGCCAACACAGTGTTTTTGTTTGACTCAAGGACACATCCTAATCTTTCTGGCCAGCTCTTCTGCCTAAATAAATTTCATCCAGACATCCAGTATGTTATGAAAAAAGAAAATATTGTAAATTCTAGGGAGAAGATATTTCAGTTCTAGGATCAAGATGAGATTAAAAGGGGGGATATGCAAAACTAACAGTTTTACATAGCAAGGAGCCAGTATTCATATTTGCCAACAAGCTCACTTTCTGAGGTTGAATTACCACTCCACTCTTCAAAAATACATAAAAGCTGAGTGGCTGGTAAACAACTGGCTCAGTGTCATTAGATTTACTCCCCTTCATTTCCTCTCTAGCTACTTATCTCGAAGGCTGCATTTACCAATTCTTCTAACTCTAGGAACAAATACTAGCCATATCAAAGACTTACCATTTTCTTGCAGAGAAAATAAACTAAACTCTTAGATAACTTGCACTGACTTTTTTAGACCTGCCAACTGGCAGGCCAGTCTTAAGATCTGATATCTAAGAGGATAAGAAATAATGCTGGTGATGGAAAATGACAGTGCCTCAGCCCTGATGCAAAATATTTAATATAACAGTCTCAGAGAGGCCTCCCAAACAGATATCCACGAAGGTATTTTCTCATGAAATCCCAAAGGAAAACCATCACCGTTTCTATCTGCCTCATTAGCAGCAGCATCAAAAGCATCTGGCCAACACTTGCCAGCATCAACCTTTAGAAGCTGTGCAAATCAAACTAAGGTTGTCTGGGGGATTTACAATCCAAGATGGATTTACTGTAAACCAAGTAGTGTCATTTGCATTAATAAGAGAAGGAGAAGGCTCTGATCATGTTATCTTCCCAGGTCTTAGGATTTCAGGGTGGCACTTTGAAAGTACCAATTACCAGATTGGGTTATCTCTGTTGAGTAGGCCGAATTCTCATCAAGAAAGAGCTGGAGTGGTGATGAGTTACTGCTGCTCAGACAAGGCCAATAAACATATCACGCCTGAGCCCCAAGGTAAACATCCAGCTTCTTTCTCAAGTAAGCAGTGGACAGAAATTCCAAGGACAGCATTCAACCCAAGGACAAATCAAAGAAAAGGTCAGTGTGTATGCTCTGTTCAGTGTGAAGAAAGGTGAGAAGATCTTTCTATTTGTGTTTCAATATGAAGCAGGAATAAAAAGCTGACCAGACAATCAGGAAACCATGTAAGTCAACATTAAAATGATGATGCAAGAAAAATAATTCAAGACCTATGGCACACAGGGCTTCCCTGGTTGGTCAGATGGTAAAGAATTTGCCAGCAATGCAGGAGACACTGGTTCGATCCCTGGGTCAGGTTTACTTTTGAAAGATACAATGGAATTTCCAATGGAGGATTTGATAAAAGACTTTTCCAGGAAAACAAATGCAGGATTTGGGAAAATGTTCTAATACTGATAAGGGGACACAGTCAGCTAAACAAACTTGCCTCTAAAATGTAGATATCCTAGATTCCATGAGCCAAAATAGAGTCATGGTATGTACCTAAATAAGATAGTATAAAAAATGGTAGAAAGAAAAAGGTAGGGTCCACAGAAAAGAATGTACAAACATGGGCGTGAGTGAGATCTGGTGCAATCCCACCCCTACCCAGTCCAAAATATGAATTATCTCCACTATGAAGACATTAGTGTAAGTGGCCAAACCCCTCCCACCCCCACCCAGTCCAAAATATGAATTATCTCCACTATGAAGACATTAGTGTAAGCGGCCATGCCCCACTCAACCAAATCTGGGTTTACCCTAAGGGAGGAAGGAGGTAGTTTTCTTTTAAAATTGCTGTTGTTTGTTGTTCAGCAGCTAGGTTGTGTCTGACTCTTCGGGACTCCATGGACTGCAGCACGCCAGGCTCCTCTGTCCTCCACTACCTCCTGTTGTTTGCTCAAATTCACGTCCATTATTGACTCTTAATTCCTAGATATATTTGAAGAGGAAGGAAACAAGTAATGTGCGTCATAAAGAATTCAATCAAATCCTTCGCATCTTTGGTTAAGGTTGTGGTAGCCCAAGGGTTCTGAGTCATTTCTGCTCTTTTGTTCCTTTCAGTCCAAAGGCAACTAAATCTGCCAGGAATGAAATCACGTAGCCATCTGAGACCAGAGGTCAAGAGAAAGACAGGGAGTGAGCCCAGCAAGCAGAGTCCATCTTCAAACCCCTGACAAAGGACCCGGAAACACCATCGAGTCGCGCCACAAACCACCCTATATCCTAAAGACTGATGCAAAAGTTACTCTCAACTTTTATAAGAAAATAGGCTAAAAACTATTTAACGGAGGAAATGAAGAGTTGGTGAGCGTCGTTCCTCTGACAATAATCCCTCCCACCCGAGGGGCTCACCTACTCTATGGATGTCTAGGTGCTTAAAATTACCCACTTAAAAGCATTTGAATCCAAAGCTGTCTCTGCTCTTAAAGGTGAAGCCTGAGGGGAGGGGAAGGGTGGAGAGAGAACTAGCTGCCTGTGGGATTGGATTACAGGTGGAAACTAATTTAGGGTTCATAGAAACTTGGGATCTGACAGGAGCTTTGTGAGACCAGCCTTCCTCCCCACTCCCACTCTTAACCGAATTTGTCCGCAGCGTGCGGTTTTCAACATGGGGCACATATTTTCAGAAGGTATCAATCCACAAAAGCCCCGAAAACCCTCAAAAACCAACATCTCTCTCCTCCAAGAAGCCAGACTTGCAGTATCAACTTGGGCAGAGGACCAGAGTGGAAGCTAATTAGGAAGGAACCCGGTTTCAGGGAATGTAACAAGACAGAAGGAGATCCATCTTTTTAACAGTTATTAAATCGCGCGCTGTAAGGTTACAGAATATCTTTTTCCCTCAGCTGCAAAATGACGAGAAAAGCGAGCTGGGCTCGCCCCTCTCCGGACTGGCGGAGGGTCCCGGCCCCCGGAGAGCAGGCGGGCGCGGGGCGGGCGGAGAGCCCCCGGCTGCCCAGCACCAGCCGCCGCCGCGGCCCGCCGACCAGGGCCCGGACGCGGAGTCTCCGCCGGCTGCGCGCCCCGCGGTCCCCGAGCCGGAGCCCGAGGGGAGGCTCGGGGTGACCCGGCCCGGCCCACGGGCGCCGCCGCCCACGCGC
>SJYV01051405.1:0-17860 GCA_006410875.1 Neotragus pygmaeus | reverse complement strand
TCCTGTGCAGTACCCCCCACCCCCGCACCCCAAACACACCCAGGCCTCCATCCCTCTCCAGTCCTTCCCTTCCTGCTATAGGGCTGCAGTCTCTCGGGATCTAATGAATGAGATCGATGTCCTTTTAATCTCTGGATCATCCTCTGCATCCAAGACAAGGCTCTGTGAAAACTTGCAGCACAGTAAACACGTGTTCAAAGGGACTAAATCGCGTGCCTTATTTCCTTATTCTATTTGTGTTATTCTAAAATTACATCTATGCAGTCCTTGATTTTAATCTTTTCTCTAAATGAACACCTCTAGGGGATCTGAAACGGGTTGCAGGGCAAATCTATGGTGTTCAATTTATGATTGGAGAAATGGAATTTCTGGGGAATTAATTACTCTCTACAAGTTTGTGAAATGGTGAAAGAAGGTAAAACTTCACAGATAAGAGTTCTCAGGACGCAGAGAGGAGGTAAAGAGTAGTATTTGATGCATCATGTGTCTACGGTGAAGGTATTCCCTGGCAGATTCTTCCGGAGGCCTGGGCTTCCTGACTGCCAATGCCCAGTGCTTTGGGGCGTCTCTAACCTCGCCTTCTGCTCCTCGGCCTGTAGAGCAGTCTTCAGCTTCCCAGAGCAGGCACTGACTGCTGGGGACTGTTGGAACAGCCAGAAAGAGCCCATGTTCATTCAGTTATAGGTCCATGCACAGAAACCTGTCACATTTCTACACACCAACAACAAAAGATCAGAAAGAGAAATGAAGGAAACTATCCCATTTACCATCACATAAAAAATAAAATACATGGCAACTTACATTACCATATGTAAAATAGATAGCCAATGGGAATTTGCTGTATGACTCAGGGAACTCAGACAGAGGCTCTGTATCAACCTAGAGGGGTGCGATGGGGAGGGAGATGGGAGGGAGGGGACCTATGTATACCTATGGCTGATTCATGCTGATGTTTGACAGAAAGCAACAAAATTCTGTAAAGCAATTATCCTTCAAATAAAATAAAATACAATGCCTCAGAATAAACCTACCCAAGGAGGCAAAAGACCTGTACTTCCAAACTTATAAGACATTGATGAAAGAAATTGAAGCTGATACAGAGATGGAAAGATACATCATATTCTTAGACTGGAAGAATCAATATTGTCAAAAGACTATACTACTCAAGGCAATCTACAGATTCAGTGCAGTGCTATCAAATTACCAATGGCATTTTTCACAGAACTAGGACAAAAAAGTTGTTCATTTCTATGGAAACACAAAAGACACTGCAGATCTCCAAAGCAATCATACAAAAGAAAATTGGAGCAGGAAGAATCAAGCTCCCTGACTTCAGACTATACTGTAAAGCTATAGTCATCAAAACAGCAGTGTAATGACACCAAAGCAGACACAGATCAATGCAGCAGGATAGAAAGCTCAGAAATAGATCCATGTGCATATGGTCAATTCGTCTATGACAAAGAAGGTAAGAATACACAGTGGGAAAAAGACAGTCTCTTCAATAAATGGTTCAGGGAAAGCTGGACAGCTAAATGTAAAAGAATGAAAGCAGAACATTCTCTAACGCCATACACATGTAGGCATAGGTCCAACTGTCTACTGAACACACACATTATACAAGGCACTGCTCTGGGAACACAGAGGAACAAAATTTGTTTCCCATAATCAGGAGTTGGATGACAAATAGAAGGTCAAGACAAACACAATTAACTAGCATCCAAAGCAGAATGGGCCTCCAATAAAAGAGGCATAAAAAGCTGTCTTGAAGATTCAAGGGAAGAAGAAATCACCCACTTTTTCAAGTAGCAGGACAGGCTTTATGGAAGGTGGGAAAGGAGAACCAGGCTTTTGTTCAGAAACTCAGGACCTCTAAGCCATAATCCCTGTTCTCTGCTAGCTCCCAAACCAGTCGGGGTGAACGTCATACATACCGTGGCTGCAATTCAAGACCATATATGTTAACACCAGCACAAAAGAATCACAGAAAAGCTGGAGATTATTTCCTATTAGTCCAGGAAATACTTTATGAAAGGGTGGACTTGGGCCCTAAAAGATGAAAAAGGTTTTATTAAAATGCTATTTTTAAATAAAAAGCAATTAAATGATCTAGAAAATTTGGAAAACCCAGTAAGGTATAAAGAATAAAATAGAAATCATTTATAGGGCCACTACCTACAGATAAATACATTGCCAGACATATAATATGCATAACAAATATTTATAAATAAATAAATATAATTTGTTAATTTTTTTCCTCAAGTATATTTTTATTACATACATGATTTTGAGACTTGCTTTTAAAAAACATATAATATGCAAACTTATCAGTAAAATTATTTGAAAACACATTTTTAAACAGCTGAAGAGTATTCCATTAATTTATATATCATTTATGCAACCAATTTTCAAAATGTTCACATTTAGATTGCTTCTAAATTTCCAGTTAAACTTCAATGAAATTCTTAAACACACACCTTTGTCTACACTTCTGTGTTATCAGCATAGATTCCTGTAAGTGGGATTACCAGATCAAGGTATATTAACAATCCTGGGGCACTCGAGAGAGTAAAACACCACACAATTACTTTCTAGAAAGGCTATGCCAGTTTACATTCTCATTAGTTAGGTGTGCCATGAGACACAATCCTTTACCAGCAGTATTATTTTAAGATGTTTGCTAATCTGATAAGGAGAAAATAGTAATTCATTGCTTTAAAATTTTGTATTTACTTGATCATTAGTGATGGGAACGTTTTAAATATGCTCCTTTCCATGAATATTTCCTTTATGTTGCCAGCTCATATATTTACATCAAGTGTTGTAAGTGAAACACATATTTTGAGGAGGAAACTTGGAAAGAATCTACCGTTCTCTCAATCTGGGTGCTCGATGACTCCCTTTGGGAGAATACCCTGCTGTGGTCAGTGTAATCTTATTTTTTAAAGATACACTCCCATCCATTCATTTTTCTCTCTCTCCCTCTCTCCATCCCCTCTTTCTTTCCCTCCCTCCATTTTTTTTTTCTCTCTCCCCTGCAGCACAGCCAGCTACACTCTTCATCTGGTGCTCAAAGAAACTGGCCTGTTGCAACACTGGAGGACAAACTGATGGTATTAGGATTATTGGGACAAAACATCCAGACTGCCAAGAGCAACTTAGTCACAGCGACTCTTTTTAAGTGCTGATTTCAGAATTAACCTCCTCTTATACCATAAGAGCAGACTCCTCAGCGTTCCTGCCTGACTCCTCAGTCTCAACTGACCTGCACTTTCCTGCCTCCCTGATGTCCACGGAGCCTGGTGTGGTCCTGTCTACGCCTTCCCCAGTCCTCAGCCTGCCTGTCCCTGACTGTGAAGCTCAGGTGGTGGCCTTTGGAGGAAGATACCCTTTCCCCCTGAATTCCACAGCACGCTGCATTTTATTTATCGCCAGTCTCCCAGGTATTCTGGCTCTCTGTGCATGCAATTCCTCTCTTTTGTTAGTTTATAGACTCCTGGAGGCATCTACTTGAGGAGTGTCCATGTCTTCTTTATGTCTGGATTCCCTTAGTAGAGTCAGCAGAAACTCAAAAATGTTTTACAAAGTTAAAAATCAAATGTTATATAACAGAAACACTCGGCAAAAAAGTTTAATTTAAAAAACTGTTTCTTTGAAAGGGAGAACAAGGTTTCATTTGCTTGTTCTTGGCTATACTGTCTGCTTGCTGGACCCTCTTCCCCGACGAGGACTTAACACGAGCCTAGAAGGGGAGGTGCTGAGGCCTAACCACTGGGTCGCCAGGGGCTCCCCGAGACAAAGCGCGACTTTAGCTGTAGTGACTGGTATGGAGAAGGATATGGCGACTCACTCCAGTGCTCTTGCCTGGAGAATCCCAGGGATGGAGGGGCCTGGTGGGCTGCTGTCCATGGGGTTACACAGAGTCGGACATGGCTGAAGCAACTTAGCATGCATGCATGCATCGGAGAAGGAAATGGCGACCCACTCCAGTGTTCTTGCCTGGAGAATCCCAGGGATGGAGGAGCCTGGTGGGCTGCCGTCTATGGGGTCGCACAGAGTCGGACACGACTGAAGCGACTTAGCAGTGACTCTGGTAAGGCTATGGACTGAGCTGTGCCCTCCCATAAATTTATATTTTGAAGCCCTTACCCCAGTTATTGCAGGGGTATTTGGACATAGGGCCTTTTAGGGAAGTGATTAGGTTAAATGAGGTCATAGGTGAGGTCCCAGTCCAACAGGATCAGTATCCTTATAGGAAGAGGAAGGGACACCGGAGCTTTCTCTCTCTCCAGAGCAAAAAGGCCATGTGAAGACAGTGAGCAGGCTGCTTCTGCTAACCAGGAAGAGGGCTCTCATCAGAACCTGCTCCTGGAGGCACTTTGATCTTGAACGTCCAGTTTCAGAACTGAGAGAAAATTCATTTCTGTTATTTAAGCCACCCAGCCTGTGGTGTTTTGCGACGGCAGCCTGACGCAGAGGTAATGGTGAGATGTTGGGTAGAAATGGAAGAAAGTCAGCTCAAATAAAGGAATACTGGTAACTCAATCAAAGAACTCAAAGAATCTCACATTGAGACACTGAGGGGTTAGAAATAAAGGAAGAATTGGGAAACATGGCTTCTTTTGTCTCTTCATGAAAGGCCTTCATCCTGAAGCCACTTCAGTCCTCTGTGGCAGAGGAATAAAAACTGGTGAAAATTACAGCTAGTCCAGGAACTAAGAAACTGAATGGGGTTAAACAATTACTTTTATATCAAACATAAAGTCATCAGAGGGAAATAAGCACTAAAATGATATTTTAAAACAATTGGAAACTTGACAAGGCAATTGCTACTGGCTTCCATTAGAGTAAGAAGGTACGTCCTTAGAATGTTTTCTTGAAAGGATGATATACTGATCTTCTTGGGCTGGATCCATTAGCCATGGAAAGATGTACCTGAGTCTTTAGGGACATTACTGAATGCATCAGGCCGTATCACAGAACCCACTGCCTCAAAACCAAATATTAAGGAAGAACTTATTAGAAAAACAAGATAGAGCACAACTCTCTCTAGGATTGTAATCATTGTTCTCAAGTCCTTGCCAAACCTCATTCATCATAACCTTGCATACTTTACATATGTGTCATACTTTGGAAGTTTCAAACAAAAAAACTTTCTTGGAGAAAACAAAGACAAAAAAGGGACTTTTTCTGAACTGCATTTCTTAGTACTATTGTGGTTTAATGTCTAATTCTTGCATTAGAAGTGGAAAGAAAGAAGGACTCATGAAACTTTCTTTTTAAATCTCCTTTTAGCCAACATGTGGAGAAAATATGATGGCAACTGAGTCATTTTCCCGTTCTTTACAATGGATTCCAATATGTTCTATCTCCTAACTTCCAAAAGATTATATTTGATAGTTTGTTTAAAAATAAACTTTTATGGGTGAAACACATGTACACCATGTGTGAACCATGTACACCCATGGCTGATTCACGTGAATGAATGGCAAAAACCACCACAATATTGTAAAGTAATTAGCCACCAATTAAAATAAATAAATAAATAAATAAAAACAACAACAACAAGAATTTAGGCTTCAGTCAGAGGCCTAAGGTGGTGGGGGGGGACTGTTAGTAAGTATGAATTACAAACAGGAAAGTACGAAAGTCCTAAGGCAATCACTTGATGAATTATTGCAAGAAACCACAAAGGGTAAACACGATCAGACCAAAAAGTAGAACATTGCCAGCACCCCAGATGCTTGCTTGAAAATGGAGTTTTGAGCCAGACATGTATTTTATTTTCTTAGAGATAATACTGACGGTAGTTAATGCCCAGATGAACTGATTAAAAGTCCAAAAGGTCTCTAGACACATGGCTGAGGGGCTCATCCAACGTTTAGATTCCTTAGTCAATTGCACAGCATTCATGGGAACACAAATTAGCTAACTATCCTTGGCTTCTGACAAATAATTTTGTGATATGTATACAGATCCTTCCAAATATTTCTACCTTACGCTCTAGTAATTCCAGCTTCAAAATGTCTCCTGAAGCAGTATCAGAGACATGGTCACAGATGAATGTACAGACAGCATCATAAGAACAAAAGCTTTGAGATAACTCTGCCACTTCCTACCCGTGCCCCCTGGGCCAAAATATTTAACCAACCGCTCTGGCCTCAGTTTCCTCCTTGGTCTCATGGTACTAATAGTAGTCACCATCAGTTTCCTCCTTGGTCTCATGGTCCTAATAGTAGTCACCAACACTGAATTGGTTACAATGCATAAAGAACTTGAAACAGGCTCTGCCGCCGTTAGCAGTGCAATAAATGTTAAGAATCATTAGCAATTACTACAGAAACACTCATCATTACATTGTTAACAATAGGGAAAATTTTGAAAGAAGTTAATCAGAAGTAGGAGTACGAATACATACGAAATAAAGAATATAACGCACCCCCCGGGTATCGCATAGTGGTTAAAAATGCAGCTTCCGGAAGGAGAATGCCAGTCTGCCCCCAGACCAGCTGTGTAGTCTTGGACAATTTTATTAATTCTCCGAGCCTCAGTTTCCCCCGTCTGAAAACAAAGGAGAATACCTCCCTTGTAGGGTTAACCGGTTCATATACATAAAGCACTCAGACAGTCCCTAACATACAGCCGGTGTTTAATCAGCGTTAGACCCTCCGCTTCAAGTGCTGCGGCCCGATTGCCCGGCGATCAGCACACACACAAAGCTCCCAGGCCCGGGTCTGGGAACAGACGTGCCTAGAGTTGGAGGCTATGAGAACAAAACCCACTTCCCCCTGGAGTTAATGGAAGGAATCAGAGGCTTAGGCCTCCGCCTGGGGCTACGAACTGGAGAGAGCCGGTCCGCGGGCAGCACCGGAACGGACTGCTTTCATTCAAAGGAAGAAAGGTCCCCAACCAGAAACTCCCACCGCAGCCCCAGCGCAGCCGGGCGAGAGGAAGGAGCAGGAAGGCTTTCCTCCGCCCCACCCCGCCGCCTCCNACAGAGGAGCCTAGTGGGCTGCCGTCTATGGGGTCGCACAGAGTCAGACACGACTGAAGTGACTTAGCAGTAGCAGTAGATACCTTTAGAATGAGGGGTAGGGACTTTCAGCTGCCTAGCCTTCAGGGAAGAAAAGACAGCTGGAGATTGAGTTCAGTCACATAGCCAATAACTTAATTCATCACGCCTAAAGTGAAATTCCAGTAGAGACTCTGTAAGTTCAGAGGAATTGCTGGAATGGTGAAAACACTGATGTGCTAGGAGCATGACGCACCCAGTTCTATGAGGAGAAGGCGTGGAAGTTCTACGCTCCCTCTCAGACCTTGCCGTATAGGTATCCTTTATAATAAAACTGTAATAGTAAGTAGAGTGCTTCCCTGAGTTCTGTGAGTCATTCGAGTGAACTGTTGAACAAATTCATGGCTGCAGCCAGTGAGCCAGAAGTATAGGCGGCCTGGGGAGCCCCTGAGACTTGTGGCTGACATCTAAAGTGAAGGCAACCCTGGGGAGAACTCTGTTCTCAATCTTTGGGCCTGGGCTAGCTCTGGGTGGTTAGTATCAGGACTGAACTACAGTCCACTCAGCATTGGACCATTTGGAGTAGAAGCAAAATAGATGGTTGGAGCTGGCGCTGCTGACTTGGGTGATGAAGCTGTAGGTGAGATTTGGCAGAGCGGAAGACAGTAATCCCATTCTGGAGAGAACTGAGAAGGTTGGTTAATTGCATCCCTTCTAGTTTGGACAGAACTTTCCTTGCAGACAGCCTGCAGTAAGAACAGCTGCCCTAGGATGTATCAGGGTGTATTAGTTAGCTCTTGCTACATAACAAATCACTACAAACTTAGCACTAAGAACAACACATACTGATTATCTCACAGTTTCTGTATGTCAGGAGTCCAGGCATGCTTTAGGTCAGTCCTCTGATCAGGCCTCACAGGCTACAATTAAGGTATCATATGGACTAGGTTCTTATCTGGAAGCTCAATGGAGAAGAAACAGTTTCCAAGTTCACTCAGGTTGTTGGCAGAACTCATCTCCTTGATGTGTAGGACTGAGGGTCCAGCTTCTTGCAGGTGTTTGGGTGGAAGCCACCTTCAACTGCTAGAGATTGCTTGCAGTCCCTACAGGGCACCCACAGTTCCTTGCCATGTGAGCTGCATAGCTGCCTCCTCAGGCCAGATATGAGAACCCCTAAACTGTCTTGCAGCAAGAGAAAGTTTTCTACAATGTAACATGGTCAAGGAAGTGGCCTTTGCTATATTCTATTTATTAGAAGAGTCACAGGTCCTGCCACATACAATGGAAAGAGATTACAAAAGGACATGAACACCAACAGTGGGATCATTAGAGGTCGTCCTAGAGTCTGTCTGGGCTTCCCTTGTGGCTCAGCTGGTAAAGAATCTACCTATAGTGCAGGAGACCTGGATTCCACTCCTGTATTCTGGCCTAGAGAATTCCATGGACTATATAGTCCATGGGGTCACAGAGTCGGACATGACTGAGCAACTTTCACTTCGCTTTTAGAGTCTGTCCACCATACTTTGGAGGAGACGGAGTCTGAGTTTGGCCTGGGTAACAAACCAGATGAAGGGAATAAAAATAGTGGTTGTGAGTAAGCTCATATCCTTCCCATCCTTTATGTGTGTAGCCTGGAGGGTTACAGTCCATGGGATCACAAAGAGTTGGATACGACTTAGTGATCAAATAACAAAAACAATGATACTCTCATTTTTCAGATGAGTTAACTGGAAGGAACTATACTTTATTGGCTGGAGGGTTGGACCAAAGAGAGTATCTAGACCTACAGGAACCAAAGAGTCAGCATCATCAGACCCCCCCAAGGTGGACTGAGAGCCCACTGGGTTCAGGGGCAGAGGCCGCAGAGAGTTTCATGGATACTTGCAGACCAGAGGGTGCAGATCCCCCACCGATATCCGACTGACCACTGTGGAACACTTGCACTGAGAATCTTCTTTCTTTGTTACCAGAGAGCCACCCAGCAGATTTAGTGCTTAATGATGTCTCTGTTCAATCCGTCCAAATTACTTTCTTCAAGAACCCAAGATACTAATAAGCCCCTGCAACTGGCAGAGGGTGCTTGAAGACCTGCAAAGTGTGGAAGGTTCAACCTGGATGTGCTACACAGAGGCTGTTTTCAGCACACCAAGTTCAGTGAACGGGAATCCTAAACTCTAGCAACTCAACCAAGGGTGAAACGTCTATTTTCCTTCAAGTATCCATTATGTGAAGGACTAGAGATATAAATGAACAAAGCAGTAACTAATGAAAATCTGGATTTCATTCACGTCCTATGGATGTGTTTGAGATTATACTTAGCAAGTATTTATTGACTCCTTCCTGTTGATGGGAGATATAAAGAGGAATAATTTATCTCTCTGCCTAATCCAGGAAGAAGACAGGGTAGATATATTTGTGCTATAATAGAGGTACTGAAGAAATATCTAAGGAAGTATCCTGTAGTGTATGGGAAAGAGAGGAATTCAAGGAAGGTTTCTTGGAGAAGATAAATCATTTTTTTTCCGTTTAGGCACTGTAAAATGGGCAGCACTCCACTACGTGCCGGCTGAAACGTGGGGCCTATAGAAGGCAAAGCTTGAGCAAAAGCTTGGAAGCCAAGCTGTGTGGAGAACAGGTGGAAATTACGGTTGAGACAGTACTCAGAGATACATGAGAGGCTGCGGCTGCTGCTAAGTCACTTCAGTCATGTCCAACTCTGTGCGATGCCATAGACGGCAGCCCATCAGGCTCCCCCGTCCCTGGGATTCTCCAGGCAAGAACACTGGAGTGGGTTGCCATTTCCTTCTCCAATGCATGAAAGTGAAAAGTGAAAGGGAAGTCGCTCAGTTGTGTCCGACTCTTAGCAACCCCATGGACTGCAGCCTACCAGGCTCCTCCATCCATGGAATTTTCCAGGCAAGAGTACTGGAGTGGGGTGCCATTGCCTACATGAGAGGTTCAGTTCAGTTCAGTTCAGTCGCTCAGTCATGTCTGACTCTTTGCGACCCCATGAATCGCAGCACGCCAGGCCTCCCTGTCCATCACCATCTCCCGGAGTTCACTCAGACTCACGTTCATTGAGTCCGTGATGCCATCCAGCCATCTTACACTCTGTCGTCCCCTTCTCCTCCTGCCCCCAATCCCTCCCAGCATCAGAGTCTTTTCCAATGAGTCAACTCTTCGCATGAGGTGGCCAAAGTACTGGAGCTTCAGCTTTAGCATCATTCCTTCCAAAGAAATCCCAGGGCTGATCTCCTTCAGAATGGACTGGTTGGATCTCTTTGCAGTCCAAGGGACTCTCAAGAGTCTTTTCCAACACCATGAGAGGTAGGAGGGACTAAACCCAGCATTTGAACTGGGTTTAGGGATTTGGAATATTAATAGATTCTGAAGTCATTGGAACATCATGGATAGGAGTAACAGATTCAGAGGAATGCTTTAGAAAAAGAGGAGGACAGGTTGAGGGTAGGAAGAGATCTAAGTGGAGGCAACACTAGTAAAGTTCAGACAAGAATTAAAGAAATGTTGAGCCAAGTCTATGAATGCAACAGGAAAGGAAGTACAGAAATCCATAGGCTGACTCTGGAAGATGGAAGAGTGGAAACCAACAAGAATAAAACCAAAGGCAGAAAGGATGGATGGTGATGCCACTGCCATTAACCAAACCCAGAAATCAGGAGGAGGAGTACAGAGGTGAGGCAAGTCAATAAAAGTTTCCAATATATTACGTCTCAGGGGTTTATAAGACATATTTGTGGAACTGTAGGTGTACAAAGCATGAGAGAGGTCACCACACCAACGAAACAGTCCTTTTTGAAAATGATATTTGAAACTGTGAGGGTGCATTAATGCACTAGTCAGGAAGATGGCATAGCATTGAGAGAGGGCTGGAGCCTTGGAGAATGCTGTACATGTGAGAAAGACAAGGCATAAAGGAGCTTAATAGAGACAGAAGCAGCATCAGGAAAGAGTGTGTTTCTTGAGAACAAAGGAGTTTATAGTTGATTTACAATGTTGTGTCAGATTTCTTTTTTTTTAAGTATAGTTGATTTACAATGTCATGTTAGGCTCAGGTGAACAGCAAGATGATTCGATTACACATGTACATGTATCTATTCTTTTCCCATAGGGAAGAAGATTTTAAGGAGGAACTACTGTTGGTAAACTAGACAAGCTGAAAACTAAGCAATAACTACTGGGTGAGGTGAGAGGGTCACCGGCAACTTAGGGGGAGCAGTTTGAGAAGCAGTGGCAGAAGCAGAATCAACTGCCTAAGGAGAGGAGGCTAAGGTATATCACATCAGTTACTTTTAGAAGAAATTTGAGAAGGGAAGAGAGTGAGAAACCAAAGTGGCTTGAGGAAGGAGAGGGGTATTTTAGGTTCATTCCTGTAGCCACAAGCTACGCTCTTCCTAGCAAGAACATAGCTGTGCACGAAAGGGAGAAGGATGTGAGCCCTTTTTATTTCTTAACACAAAACTCCAGACCTAAATTACCATCTGGGAAGGAAGGAGGGAGACATAATCTCTATTTCAGACTGAGATTCTGCTTCGGCAGTTTTGACTAAGTCTTGCACAGCCGTATAAACGCCATCCCTCCATTCTAAACAAAACAACAAACCACCACCACTTCCTCCGCTTCTTCGTAATCTGGAAAAACCAAGCAGGTACAACGTGTCCGAGTCCTTCGCCTCTCCAAGCCGGCTTTAAACCTGAGAGTGCTCAGCTCAGCTCTCTGGTGGGTCCGGCCTGATGAGCAGCTGCTGACGCGGAGTCCAGCGTAAACCCAACAGAATCGCTCCAGTTTCGTGCATCTGATCCTCCCACGACGCTCAGGCTTCGCGGGCTATGGCCTCGGTGCGAACATCAAGTACAGTTAGAAAACCGCTCGGCCCTGCCTGCAGCTCCTTCGGCCCACTGTAGTCGGCCTCCATTACTCTTTTCCCGCGAGGTACCTCCCTCGAGAAAATGAAACCTGGGGCCATCAGCTGAAGCAAAAGGGTGGGACCTTTTTACTAGGCACACGGAAAAGGCAGAATCGACTCCACACAGCAAAGGGGTGTGCTGCCCGGGCCGGGTCACCAGGACGCCCCGCCTATGCCCGCCTTCTAGGTATCAGGGACTACACTTCCCAGAGGCCTCAGCGGCCGCGAGGGGCTGGCCGGTCCGCTCTCCGCTCACCCTGCGCGGCGACTGGCTTCCTCGGAGGAGGGCGGGGCCTAATCCAGCCAATGGGTGAGGGGCTCGTTACGGCGGCGGAAGCAGCCGCGCTGGGTTGAGGGGTGGGGGGCAGAGTGCTAGCGCCTCGGCGGCGGCGGCCGGTCCCGGAGCCCGAGGACGTCGGCTCCAGAGGCGGAGAGCGCACGGAAGCAAGCTCGAAGTGGCGCGGCGGCCACTTGGCGCAGCACTCAAGTAATGGCGGGACGGGCGCCCGGGAGCGAAGGGGAGGGGAGGAGACGAGGGGGCGGGGCGGCCGAGCCGGGCTGCAGCGTCCGTCCCGCTGCGCGTCCCCGGGGAAGGGCAGCGGTGCCTCGTCTCCTGCGGCGTAGATCTGGGCTCTTTCGCGAGCTGAGCATGGCAGTTAGCTCGGCGGCAAAGGCCCGGTGTCCTGCGGCAAGGAAAGGAGAGGCGTCGGGAGGGCTGGGCTGATCCGGGCGTGGGGGCGTGGNTGGGATGAGAAGAGAGGTTCGCGTCCACCTGGGGGAGGAGGGGGTGCGCAGAGACAGCGTCCACGGGAGGGGCTGGGAGCGGCTCTGACGGGACCCCCTCCCCACCCGGCTCCTGGAGGCCTCCGCGGTGCGGACAGGCGGACGCGGTCTCCACTCTGCAGGAGCGGGTCCAGCACTAGCCTTGGAAACCCGGAAAGTACTGAGACGTTTTTCTGAGCTCAATTCGCGGCAAGGTCGCGGATCCCCGGCCGCCAGCTCCGCTTCCACCCGGTCCTGTTCCGCGCTGAGCCCAGGTCTCCTCCCTAGCAGCAGCACCCCCCACCCCCGCCCCCGGGGACCCTGCCCCTCGACATGGGCACCAGGTCTGCGTGCAGACAGTAAGGGGGAACCCCGACGGGCAAGGAGGCCGGCGTTCCCTGAACGTCGGGGCCCACCTGGATGGGGGGAGCTGGGCGCGGCCCGGGCTCCCTCCACCGCTGGTCCAGTGCCCGGGGTTGAGAGTGGGAAGATCACTGCTTTCCTCGGGCTGCCCCTGCCTTTCCTTGCCACAGTTCCCGCACGGCCTCGGGGGCTTTCTAGGGTCACTGCTACCTTCCAAGAGTCTTTCCATTTTATTTTCCTAATGGTCCAGTATTAAGATTTATGCTTCACCCCTCTGCTTTCCCAGATCACGGAGAATATCCAGAAGACAACAGCTATTCTCCCTGAGGGTATCCTGAAATGGGCCACATTTCTAAGACATCACTGATGGCTGCTATTTTCTCCTTTCAAAATGCTCTTAAGATAACTGAATCATCCAGCAGTGGTGAGCACGGGGCAAGACTCCTGTATTCTGGGAGCCCTGGTTCTTGTCCCTTGGTCCACAGTGGAAGAACCTGTGAGTTAGTGACACAGCAAAGGGATTCAACTCTGCTGGCCGTTCCGGAAACGAAGAGATGGTACCGGTGCCCCCGGAACTCTCCAGGACCCTGGAAGGAGCTGTCTTGCACATTTCACAGGACTTGTGCGGTCGGAGTCTCCTCAGTAAGATTCTGCTTAAAGCTCCTGTCGTTAAAATGAAATCACCCAGTGCTGCAACCAAGGAAACTATATTGACTTGAAACGACCTTGGTAAACACGTGAGTGCTCCTCATGGCACATAGTTCTGAGGACAACTTACTGCTTCAAAGTTCAGCATGAACTCAGTTTTACCCCTCTGGAGCAGGAGAAGTTGGAGTGGGGCAAAAGCATGCAGTGAGAACTCTGTCTTTGGAGGGCCCCTGGAGGCATCTCAGTGAGGATAGACTTAGCTGCCTGACACCTCAAAAAACGCACACTGGACACGGCCTGCCCTAGCCAGGTTTATATACCAAGGCTTTGAGGATGCTGCAGACTTAAATATCTTCCTCCTACACACCCATTAAGGATGGACAGCACCTTAGTTGCAGAGGCTGGTGTCCAGAAGCATCTCTGGTGTTTGTGAAGTCAGAGGTTGGCCCTCTGGCTTCTTGTGGTTTCTGTAGGGTCCACAGTTTCAGGGATTTTCTATTCTGCACAACAGCTGCGAAACGTGACATGTGCTATTCCCTCAGAGTCAACTCCTCAGGAACAGTACCAGAACGCACAACACACCTGGTTGCTAAACACTTACATACCAGGAAACACTGTCCTTGAAAGGAGACTGTGATAAGGGATTGTGTTCCCAGGTGTGGCTTGAGATGAGATGATGCTTATCTAAATGGCTCCCAGGGGCTCCCCAGGGGATGAAATCTCAGTCTACTGTTCTGATTCCCTTTCCCTCTGTCTCCTTGGGACACTTTAATATCCAGGATGACCAAACCGCATGCTCATTAAGCGTGAGTGATGGTGGGAGTGGCATCTCACTTAAAAATTCAGACAGAAAACAAGGAATGCAAGGGCTTATAAACGCACATCAAATGGGCTCCATGCTTTAGGTAGGGGGGCCTTGGAGAGCCAAGGTCATGGGGTTTCCTGTTCTTCAGCCACCTGCAGGGCTGCTGCTGCTGCTGCTACTAAGTCGCTTCAGGCGTGTCCGACTCTTAGCGACCCCATGGAATGCAGCCCACTAGGCTCCTCCGTCCATGGGATTTTCCAGGCAAGAGTACTGAAGTGGGGTGCCATTGCCTTCTCCACCTGCAGGGCTAACTTTTCTAAACTCACATGCGTCAGTCTGTGGTGTGGATGTTTCTCAGGCCACTCACCTAGCCCCAGACCCGCCTCCAGCTCAGACCTTGCCTTGCACGTTCTTCTGTAACTTACAGACTATTTTGAGGTTCTCTATTTGGAACTCTCTACAGCATCATCTAGAAACCTCAGTCAGAATGGATGAGTGGGAAAAGGGATGATTCCATGACATTCTATGGAGGGATGTCTGTATGGTCTATCTTTTCAATCCCCACAACAGCCCAGTGAGGTGGATGTTATTACTCCCGTTTTCAGATGAGGAGAAGGAGAACTAGAGAGGTCCAGTGACTTGGCAAGTTCTCCAGGAGACCTGGTTCAAGTTCTGCTCTGAGCTATGTTCTGGTCTTGGTGCATCTGTGGGCTAGCCTCCTTTTTACAAAAGTTACTGATAAAAATTTAAACAAACACAGAAGTAGATGATGGATCCCTACACATCCATCACCCTGGTAAAACAGTTGTCAAGATCTTGCCGCTTACGGAACAGTTTTCTTTGGCTTGATTTTCTATCAGCTTTGTCTCACCCAGGACCACTTGTTCACTCACATGCCAGGCTTCAACCAGACTGAACAAGCTGTTTAGCTGTTCTCCGACTCTGGGCCTTTGCACATGTTGATCCCTTTTGACTCGGTTGCTTCCAACCCTGGTACACAGCTGCCCACAAGACCCACTGCTGACCGACCACGTCAGAAACTGCTGGCACTAGGCACCCTTCCCTCCACGTCCGCTTGACCCACTCTTCTCATTCTTCAAGACTTCCTTCTAGAATCCCCCCTCTCTACAAAGCCTTCACCGATGTCCCCAGTCTGGCTAAAGGTGCTTTTTCCAGTCTCCACTGGGCCTCGCACCTGTTTCTATCACAGGCTGGAACCAGGAGTGTCTGACTCAGCTGTTTCCTTTCACCCCTGTGTTCTGTGGTTCCTCTGCTATGTGACATCCCTCCCAGGGTCCAGTACCACACAGCACAGGCCCACCGCGGTGTGGCAGGGCCAGGCCCAAGCGCCCCCAGCCCCACAGCTGGCCCTCCCTGGCACTTGGCTCGCTGGACAAGGCTGCTGTTCTTTGGTGCTCTCACTCATCTAAAGGAAGTGGTTCTTGGCTTTCTTTCCCAGCCACCAATTACGTTCCCACAGGAGGTCACATTTTGGTTGCGGTGATGGATTCTTGAAAAACTGTGAATATGAATGCCAACTCAATTCCACAGAAACTCCTCACTTCATAACACAAGGTGATGTGCTGTGTACCTTCCGAATGATTCACATTTCAGGTCACTAATAAGCTGTGTGACTTTGGGCCAGTTACTTAACCTCTCTGTGCTCCAGTTTCTTTCTTCGTCAAATGAGAATTGTACTTCAAAGGGATTAGGGAGGACTGAGTGAGATAATGCGCGAAAAGGCCTGGCACATAGTAAGTGGTCAACAAACGATAGGTACCATTTCTGTTAGACTTTGTCATCATCATAGTATTTCATCCACACGGGCTTGTTCCTTTGGTTTCATAATAGCCCTCAGTATTGAAAAGCTCTAGAAGGCTTCCCTGATGGCTCAGATGATAACGAATCTGCCTGCAATGTAGGAGACTCAGGTTTGATCCCTGGGTCGGCAAGGTCCCCTGGAGAAGGGAATGGCTACCCAGTGCTGTATTCTTGCCTGGAGAATTCCAGGGACAGAGGAGCCTGGCGGGCTACAGTCTATGGGGTTGCAAAGAGTCGGACACGACTGAGCGACTAACACACGTACACAGAGGAATACTACTTTATATTGTAAATCTTCTATTTTTATCGTGAGCATAAATTCTGTACCTAAAAATGATGATGTGTCTGAGATTTCCGGAGCCTGGCGTGCCCACCATTCTGATAAAAGAAGGCAGGCAGAGGCTGCCTTTGTTTACGTGGGATCTCCTGGAATTCACCCCAGGCTCTCACCACCTCCTCCTGGTTCTTTCTTTCTCACCATCCCCTGGGGGTGCTTGTGGGGTAGAAACAGGACCTGAAGGAAGCCAGGATTTGGGAGGCCTGAGGCAGAAGGAGGGGGTGATTCACATCTGTGAGCCCCACATCTCTGGGGCAGCACTGGCAGGGCCAGGAGCTCTATTCCTGGGCGAGAGCACCCACGGGGCAACTCGCCCCCTTCCTCAGGCACCCAGACCAGGGAAGGAGAGCCTGGGCACAGTTGGAAATCACCAGGTATCTTCATACACTGCGCTGAAACACTCATGATGCTTTGGGTCAACTTCATTTTTTAAAAAAGTTTGCATCTGATTTAAGTCTTCCAGGAGCCCCACATCATGTTGGCTTTAAACATTCTGTGTCTGGATAATAGGTACTGAGGCTGGGGATTAGGTGAAGTAGGGAGATTTATAAAGCACTAGATGCATTAAAACCCCATAATTCACCCTTTGTTTTGTCTAAAAATTGAGCCATACCCCTCCCCTTTCCAGGCTCCTGTCCATATCAAGCAGAGACTGGGTTCACTGACTGCACTGTGAGTCTCCTGTGAAAGGCAAAAGAGACAAAAGCCTCCCATCAAAGCTGCCACAGTGAGTTTCTGTTCAGCGGGAGGCGGGAATTCTTGAAGCAATTCCCAGGGCTTTAGCCGGCCCAGCCCCTCGCCGCTGCCTGCAGCCCAGTAACTGCGCACCTCCTCCCTGCTTGCCCCTTGTGGCCCTCTGCCCCAGGTGAGGTGCCTTTCTCCACCTAAGCGGGGCGGGGGGCATCCACGATGCTGCAGTCCGGGACCAGAGGCGGACGCCTGAACGGTTCTCCACCCGCCCTCACTCATGCGCGGAAACCGGACAGAACCCCAGGAGGGCTGGCGCAGCCCCTTTCAGGGCTCGCTCCGCCTCTCAAGTGAGGTCCTCAGGCACCCCCCCCCCCCCCCCCCCCCCCCCCCCCCCCCCCCCCCCCCCCCCCCCCCCCCCCCCCCCCCCCCCCCCCCCCCCCCCCCCCCCCCCCCCCCCCCCCCCCCCCCCCCCCCCCCCCCCCCCCCCCCCCCCCCCCC
>SJYV01051401.1:0-68601 GCA_006410875.1 Neotragus pygmaeus | reverse complement strand
GGATTGGGGGCAGGAGGAGAAGGGGATGACAGAGGATGAGATGGCTTGATGGCATCACTGACTCGATGCACATGATTTTGGGTGAGCTCAGGGAGTTGGTGATGGACAGGGAGGCCTGGCGTGCTGCAATTCATGGGGTCGCAAAGGGTCAGCCATGACTGAGTGACTGAACCAAAATGAACTTCAATTTCATAAGAAATTTGAGAATAGCAACTTCTCTTTTTTATTCTCTCTTTTTAATATATGTTCTTGGCTGCTTTGCATAGATGAAGGATCTAGTTTCCTAGACCAGGGATCAAACCCTTGCCCCTTGCATTGGAAACTCAAATTTTAACCAGTGGACCACCAACTCCCTCTTCTCTTCTGTCTTGGAAAGAGCACAGGTCTAGAATACCTGGTGTGACTCTGCCGCTATCACAAGCTGCCTCTATCTTGAATGGATAATTTTATTTTTCCTGAAAATCATTTCTCAAAAAAATCTGTAAGACTTAAAACAACAGACTTACTATAATTATCACATGAGATAATGTCCATAAAAGTACTTTTCAAGCTTTAAAATGCTATTCCAATGTAAGAGATTATTTAGAAAAGTGTCTGGCAGATAGGATGTACCACAAAAGTGTCTGCTAAATTGAAAAATAATGATTGAACTCAGCTTTTGTGTGCTACCATCCATTGCCTAAATTCTTTGCTTTACAAAGAGCAGGTTAATGGCACTGCGATACTCCAGTGATTTTTTTTTTTTAATTGCACACCTATCACTAGAGTTTCTCCTTAGCTGAACATCCAGGTGAGAGAAGGTGTTGCCACTGGGAGAAGTGAGAAGATATGAAGCATCTCTTCCATTTGCACTGAGATCACATGCAAGGCTGGCTCGAGCATGGCCCATGAGGAGGAGCTGGTGTTCAAGGGGAGTAAAATAAATGAGGAAATGTCTACCATCTTGGGCCATAGCTGTCCACTCCAGCCCTCTAGTATCAACCATTTACCTGGCTTCCCCATCCCACACAGAGAAGTGAGATCAGCCTAATGATATTGCCCTCTGGGAGGCACGCATGTGTTTCAAACACCTTTCTGTAGAGCCTTTTTGGTGGCCACAGAGCTTTTGCATGCACGCTTGAGGGATTGCGTGGTGGCTTTAGTGCCTTGTTGGTTCCAGCTGAGAAAGAACTCCTGAGTTAGAAACTGAGGTCAGTGGAGTTCAAAAGCAAACTCCGGCTATCCTCACCCTTTTCGGATTCCAGGCCACTCACCCAAATGAACTTCACCCAGAGAATTTGAAAAGGCCCCGAGGAAATAGCCGTTTGTGAAATCATTTCATGAGGAGGATCAGAGAAGTGAATGTCTTGGCACTGTGTCACGAGCTTCCTTTGTGTGTGGGTGTGTGTATTTGTGTGTGACAAATTTGTAGCACTTGTGTATGCTAGACTCCACGATGAGTTTGAGACATGCATTAAATCATTTAAGTCTCAATGTGTCTCTCTGAAGGAAGTTCTATTATTTCCCTGCTTTAGAGAGATTCAGGGCTTCCCTTGTGGCTCAGCTGGTAAAGACTCTGCCTGCGATATGGGAGACCTGGGTTTGATCCCTGGGTTGGTACGATCCCCTGGAGACGGGAAAGGCTACCCAATGCAGTATTCTGGCCTGGAGAATTCCATGGACTGTATAATCCATGGGATTGCAAAGAGTCGGACACGACTGAGTGACTTTCACTTCCGGAGATATTTAAGTATCTCCAGAAGGTCTCATTGCTGCTATGTGACGAAGCTGGATCTTAAACTCAAGTTTATTTTATTCTAGGGCCTAAGCTCCTCCTGCTACCACCCTCATCTACTCTGAGGATCTATGGTGCTCATGCCTCCGTTTTAACAACTGAAACTTTGTTGGATTATGTACAATACCAAGTATATGTACTTATGTATGACACAACACCATGAACCCATAAAGTTAGGGACTGAGCACCATTGCCATCTGCATTGCTAGCAGTGAGGAGCATGGAGAAAAATACCAGCCAGTGGTAGGTAGATGGATGGGTGGAGTGATGGCAAGATAAAAAGAAATTGAATAGAGGGACTCTTTAGTCTGGTTTCAAGGACATGACAGTCTTGCAGGAGAGACAAAGCATGAAAAAACTAAATACATGAAAAAAACTAAAAGTGAAAAAGAAGATCATAATACAGCCACGATTATTCACAAGTGAATGATAAAGGCATGAAGTGTTAATTCTCATAGAGAGAGGTGTTTTGGGCTGGTTCACACTAGAATGTCACCGTCTGAGTCCTTCAGTTGTGATTCTTCCCTATTTCACTCCTGTTCTCAGGCTCCAGGGAATTGCTGTGACCAGTGGCCTCAGTCATACCAAGAAGCTGTCCTAGGTGCCCTTGGGTTGCGGGTGGGGGGAGATGCTGAGTAAGTGTTGGTTTATAATGATGGATGACCACTCCCAGAGTATTCTCAGCCTGCGTGCAGCCCTGAGCTTCCTCAATTTTCATTTAATTAGCTTCCTCCTTTCTGCAGCTTCTCCCAGGGAAAGCAAATTCTTGTTGCTTCTAAGAAAGGTTTGGCTGGTTCCCACCCTTTTGGAAGCTACCCTGTGGAATGTGGAGGCCGCAGTCAGAGAGGAAGTAGCTCTTCCTCGGCCTCTGTGTGACTATCCTCTCCCCTCCCACTTCCCCCTCTCCAAGCTCCACTCAAGGTCACCTCTGGGAGTCTTGGCTGCATCCTACTTGGGAGAGTCCTCAGGCTCCCAGGTGCCATAAATATTACTCATATCACTCATTTTATTGCCCTCATGGAACTGCCTCTTCCTCACTCCCCACCACCCTCCTTGTACTATCTCTGACTCTCTGATCTTTCAGGGTCCACAGCTGGGAACATCCCCAGAGGCGCGCTTCTAACATGCCCAGAGGTAAATCATTTTGCTTTTACCTCTCTCAGATAAGGAGCAAGTAGGAAGGAATGATTTAGCCGTCTGTGTTTCCAAAGCGTTCTGGAAAGCAGGCGAGTTGCCAGACCTGAATGGGTGATGGTTGCTACACTGAGCTATGCCCTTATCCTAAGAGAACTATCCCAGCTGCTCCTTAAACTCCTCTGAATCCTCTAGCTGTTGAAAAGTCACTTCACATCCCAGATCCCATAGATTCTAGTGCCCTGACTCTACAGCCAGGCCCAGGAGCCTGCATATTAAACCAACCTTCAGGTCATTTGGTGCAGGTCCTCTGTACAACAGCTTTGGAGAAAAACTGGGCAAGGTGGTCTCCAGAGCTGTTTGTCTAGGAATCATTGCACAGAGACCCCTCCTGTGACCACCAGGGTGGAGCTCCCCCCAACCCCTGGATGACAAAAGCCTGTTAGCCCTAAGGGGAAGGAGTTTGGGGTTTTCATAGGGTTTTTTCCTCCAAGGGAGCGTCAACATGGAGGATGACGTGACACATAGTCAGGGTAGGTAGCTATCAGTGGCATGAAATTCTGTTGTTAATAACCAGTCCCTTCCCCCGAGTATTTTTATGGATTCATTCATTCTTTGAGTTTCAAAGGCTTCAAGAATCCTCGGATTATAATTCGAATTATCTGATCAGTCAACATAACCGAACAGGTATGAGAGAAGACAAAAGACGGGTTTGGGGACAAAGCGTGCAGGGCTCTGAGGAGGCAAAGGATTCCTGCCATGAGGTGGTTTGCAAAAGCTTGGGGACAGGAGACATGGGGAACAAAGGGGTTTAGCCAGCCAAGGGCTGGGGAGGGGCTTGTTGAGGAGGTAGGTAGAGTCAGGTTTCCCAGCTGGAGCCTTTGAGGTCCCTCCCCTTGCTGTGTGGTCCAGGGGCAGGAAGCAGTCTTATGGAGTGTGGGTCCGGTTTGCTGTTATTATATAGTCGCCATGTTCAACTCTTTGTGACCCCATGGACTGTAGCCCACCAGGCTTCTCTGTCCATGGGATTCTCTAGGCAGGAAACCTGGAGTGGGTTGCCCTTCCCCTCTCCAGGGGATGGCATTCCTGACCCAGGAATCGAACCCACGTCTCCTGCATTGCAGGTGAATTCTTTACCATCTGAGCCACCAGGGAAGCCCATGATTACAGTTAGACTCTCCCAAAGGTTCTCCCTTCTCTGCTCCAGTTCACCATTGCCAGGGCCCCATCCTGCAAGAAATCTTCTCCAGACACCCCCCTGCCTCCCACCCTCTTACCCCTGCCCGCCTCTGCGGCACACATACTGGTGTGCTCTTGTGCTCTGTGCTTCCTGCGTTTCCCTTTCGCTGGTTGGAAAGGCTCTGGTCTGTGTGTTGCTGTGAAAGGCCTTTGGATGGCTCACTCTGTGTGTTTATCTTGTCTCTCCAACCAGACAGCAAGGTCCTTGAAGGCTTCTGTTTCTTCCCTTTTGTTTCTTCCCACAGTGTTAAGGACGATGCTCAGGAAAGGAATCTTCTATTTGTTGGTTTGCTGACCAACTGACACCTACTTCTCCCTAGCCGACCACTTTCCTGATAGCAGCGAAGCCAGAGGATTTTCTGGGAGGGAGGGAGCCGCGAACAAGATGCCCACAGGCCCTCCCACTTCCCTGGGGACTGTGCCATCTCATCAGTCACTGGACAGAGAGCCGCTTGTCTGGGGACACCCTGCCTGTAGTATGCCCACCTGGTTCACTGGCTGACCGATTCGAGCGAGTGTCTCTCTTCGTCTCCAAGAGTTGGCAGTAGGGGGTCTCATTCTCCTTTGAAGGGCTAACTGTCTGCCCCAGTGGTTTAGACCCTGGACTTGGAAGTTGAGCACGTGTGAATTGCAATTTGGGCTCTACCTGTTGCCAGCTATCATTTCATGAATTTTCTCAATCTCAATGAGCCTCAGTTTTCACAGTTAGAAAATGGGAATAAAAATAGAATGTCTATCTCATGGTTTTGTTGAGAGAGGGAGAGATAAATGAATAAGTGAAATAATATGGTTGAGACCCTTCATCTCATGAGGAGTAGAGAGCAGGCCTTCAAAATGTCAGCCACTGATGGGGTCACTAAAAGGGCTTTCTGCTTTGTGAAAGGCCAGGAGCTCCCAGTTGCTGCTTTCTTTATTATTCTGCTGACTCCTCCTGGATTGCTTTATTTTTCAGAAAAGTAAGAGGGAGTGTGAATGAGACCCTTTTTCTCTCCCTGGAGAGGACCCCCCACTCTGAGAACTGCCCGTTCCCTTTTGTTATAAACCAAGCCTGCAAACTCCAGGGAACATGCCATCTTACCTTCACCTCCTCAAGTCAGCACAACCAGTGGAAACCTCCTTGGCTCAGAGACATACCCCCTGCCAANTAGTTATTATTATACTCTTGTGGAAATTTTCTTTTGGAGAGTTCTCATGTTTTAACTTTTTATTATTGACTTGATGATGCTTGCCCCTGCTCTGCTCTGCTGGGCCAAGTGAAAACTGGAGGATTCAGCTTTAACTGAAAGTCCCCAATCAGGATGGTATAAAGAGATTCTCTTTTTAATGCAAACCTCCAAATGCAAATACTTGAGCATATGCGTGGTCCTCTTATCTCCTGCTTTTCTTTCCTGTCTGAAGCAAACTCCTCTTGTGAGACCTTGGGGTCCCAGTAAAGAGGCCTCTTTGCAATCGTATAGTATGCATTTGTGCAAAGGGACCCCTCAGTGGGTTGCTAAGTGCCCTTAAAACAATTTCATAAATATTTCAAGCAGGATTTTCTATTAGATTTCATCTTTTAGAAACTTCTGCTGCTATCTGGGTAGTCAGGTTTTCAAGGATATACTTCCTTTTAGTTGAAATCACAGTCTTGGAGAAGTGCCTCTGCCTCCGCAGTACCTGCGAAACACTGCGGCTGACCCAGGAGCCCAGATTAAATTACTCTCTGTTCTAATGATGAAAAGGATCCAGGGAACAAATTGTGTTTTCTTGTAGTATTTAGCTGCTGCGAGTATTTAGTGTATCTGGGAGGTGGCTGGGGTATGGGAAACACACATGGGAAGGGATTTTTCAGGGCTGTTTCATCAGAGGTGTGAGGAAGGAGGCTTGTCAGGACTGTGTGTTCTCACCGGGGTCTCCCCAGGTGGCTCAGTGGTAAAGAATTCGCCTGCAGTGCAGGAGATGTGTGTTTGATCCCTGGGTGGGGAAGATTCCCTGGAGTAGGAAATGGCAACCCACTCCAGTACTCTTGCCTGGAAAATTCCACGGACAGAGGAGCCTGGCAGGCTACAGTCCATGAGGTCGCAAAGAGCTGGACATGACCAAGCAGAGGAAGGAAGCTTATCTCAGGACTCAAGTCTTTATCAGCATGAATCTTCCGCCAGCAGGAGGCACTGACCTTGGGGCTGGAGACGTTCCTGAAGGGGCAGGAAGACTCAAGGACAAGTGACCCAGAAGGGGGCCTGGGTATTTGCAGACCTGCTTTCACTTTCCCTGGGGTTCTAGTCCTGGAACAGACCCAAGGCCCTGCCCTGAGGGGCTTAGCAAGGACATCAGGATTAGCCAAAAAGAAAAAAAAAGCAAATGAGAATAAAACTCAGTCTGGAAAGCCTCATTCGGAGAAGAATGGGAAACAGTGGTCACTGAGCAGGAATCGTGGCCCTTGTGCCCTGGCTGCGGAGATGACCCAGTGGGGTTGGGGAGCCCCTGGACCCGCACTGTGGAGAATCACCACTGTCCTTTGTCCCCCAAAGCCGAATCTGAGAAGGGCTCAGAGAAGAATCCCCTTTCAAGGGGCTATAGAAACTTAGCAGCTCCCTTCATGTTGGTGTGTTTAGGGCCTGGGCATTGCTTCGTATGTTAAACAACCAGTAATTTATTTCTTTTAAAAGCTAGGCTGGCTTCTAATCTTTTTTTTTTGTTTTGAATTGAAGTATAGTTGGTTCATTTCTGCTGTACAACAAAGTGACTCAGTAATACATACATATACATTCTTTGTAATAGCCTCTTCCATTGTGGTGTTTGGCTTCTGATTGATTTGTACCCAGTCAATTCCATGGGGCAAAGATCTTGTCATAGTCCTTGAGTCTGAGAATTCCTACCGCCCATCTGGCCTCTGGTTTCTGTCCATCACCCTGGCCCTCCATTCAATGGCCTCTGCCTTGAGGCAATTTGAAACAATAGCTTGGCGGGGAGATACCACTCATAATCTGATTTTTCCCAGCCAGCGTCTTCACAATGAGCATGAGTGTCTCCTTTGTCTGGTGGAGAATGCTGAACAGAAGGTGCTGGGAGAGGCCTGGGGGTCCCGATTATAGTCGGGCTCAATCTTATCTCCTGCTCCATCTCCTGCCTCTTTGCCTCTGCTCCCACTGATTTTATCTAAGACTAGAGAATTCTGCTTTTTTCAGTACTGAAAGGCATCAAGTTATTGGACTCTTAGTCAATCCACTTAGATCTTGGAGAACAGATAGACAAACAGACAGACAGAAAGCGCCTCTCTTAAGCAAAGCTGTCTCCCATTTTCAGATAGGTCACCTCTAGTCTGAGCTGGTCTCATTGGTGTATAACATGACTGAAGTCTGCAAGACATAAAAGATGCCAATACTCTGGATTTCCTTTAGTGTTTCCCTAATATCATAGTCTCTGCAAGTGCGTGGCTGGTGTCCTGAAGTTCTATAAGTGAAAGTGAAAGTTGTTCAGTTGTGTCCGACTCTTGGCGACCCAATGGACTGTACAATCCATGGAATTCTCCAGCCCAGAATACTGGAGTGGGTAGCCTTTCACTTCTGCAGGGCATCTTCCCAACCCAGGGGTTGAACTCAGGTCTCCCCCAATGCAGGTGGATTCTTTACCATCTGAGCCATAAGGGAAGCCCAAGAATACTGGAGTGTATCCTATCTCTTCTCTAGTGGATCTTCCCAACCCAGGAATTGAACCGGGGTCTCCTGCGCTGCAGGCAGATTCTTTACCAACTGAGCTATCAGAGAAGCCCAAGTGACAATGTATATATTACTATCAGGAGTCAGTAACTTGGCTGCTAGGGATGCCGGCCCTCCCTGCTCGCCACTTTCATTTAGCCTAAATGTAGGCTTTGTTTCTTATAGCACCCTAGTCCTGATACAAGTTATGTATCATCTGGATGACTGTGGATTAGGGCAACACATGATCATAGGGAGAAGGATAGATTTCCTAACTGCNTGCAGGCAGATTCTTTACCAACTGAGCTATCAGAGAAGCCCAAGTGACAATGTATATATTACTATCAGGAGTCACTAACTTGGCTGCTAGGGATGCCGGCCCTCCCTGCTCGCCACTTCCCCTTCTTTCATTTAGCCTAAATGTAGGCTTTGTTTCTTATAGCACCCTAGTCCTGATACAAGTTCTGTATCATCTGGATGACTGTGGATTAGGGCAACACATGATCATAGGGAGAAGGATAGATTTCCTAACTGCTCTTATTCAGTCACTCAGTCCTGTCTGACTCTTTATGATCTCATGGACCGTAGCACGCCAGGCCTCCCTGCCCTTCACTGTCTCACAGAGTTTGCTCAAACTCATGTCCATTGAGTCAGTGATACCATCCAACCAGCTTGTCCTCTGTCATCCCCTTTTTCTCATCCAGTCTTTCCCGGCATCAGGGTCTTTTCTAATGAGTTGGTTCTTCACGTCAGGTGGCTAAAGTATTGGAGCTTCAGCATCATTCTTTCCAATGAACACCCAGGACTGATCTCCTTTAGGATGGACTGGCTGGATCTCCTTGCAGTCCAAGGGACTCTCAAGAGCCTTCTCCAACATCACAGTTCAAAAGCATCAATTCTTAGGCACTCAGTCTTCTTTATGGTCCAACTGAATTGTACTAATTGTTTTATTTAGTTAGAAAGGAGGAAAGATGAAGGGACTGGATGCTAGGTAGACAACCAGTTGTGTTCTGCACCATTTTTATTTAACATTCCTATGCTCATGTTCAACAAGCATTTATTGAGCACCTACTGCATTTCAGCTACTAGTGGGGCAGCAAAAACAACAAGGCAAATTCCACCTCCTAAAGCTCCCACAAACTGGTGGGGAGGCAGACACTGATGTCCAGTATGAGAAAGACCTAATAGATGCTCAGAGAGTGCCAAAGGACCCCAGAGTCCGGGCAGCTGACCCAAACCAGGGGTCTGAGAAGAGGTGACCCCTCTGTTTCCTGAAGGCATATTCCATTCTGCGAGGCTGTGGATTTGTCTGACTTACTCCTTTCTATATTCCTAATGTCTGACAGAGTGCCTACATAGGAGGTGCTCAAGAAATATGTGTTACTGAGTAGTGACACCTGGGATGAATCTGGAAAGATGGGTATGAGTTAGAAGGAGGCTAGTGGTGTAGTTTGATAGGAAGCAGAGGGGGGAATAGTAACTTTGAAACATCTTGGGCATAAGAGATGATAGCTATTCCTTCATGATGCCAGCACTAAAATAAGACTTGAAAATGTAGGAGTGCAGGAGGGGCAGAGAGACAGAAGCCAACCCAACCCAGTGACAGAGCTTGACACTGAGACATGGAGAAGGAAGTGCTGGTCTGACTCTCACTGCTCTGAAGGAGTTTCAGGAGGTGGACACAGGAAAGGCTCTCTATGGAGAGCCGAGAGGAGCCCGTTGCAAAAAAAGAGGGTTTTATGTCCCTTTTTCTTGATATTCTCAGTGTGATAGTTTCCTGTTATAAGGACTTGTGGGATCAGGATTGCAAGGCCAGCTTTCAACAGGCTGGCCTTTCCTTTTAGGGGGGGGTATCTCTTCATCCAGAATGGGTGGCCATCAGGTGACTGGTGTATTTTTATCATCCTGTCCTGTAGATACAGCTAGGAAAGACATCAGTATCTTTTCCTACCCACTTGCAATTCTTTTTGAGACAACTTAATAGAACAGCTTATTAAAACGGTGAAGGACATTCATCAAAGAGCAGAGAGTCTAAAGTGCGCATTTTGAATAAAGCATCCAGCATCTTAGACTGCTATCAATAACTTCATTGTAATTCTTATTTTAACCATACAGATGAAAAGCTGTTCTCCCAAATTATTATGAACCTTTGACTTGAACCCCAACAATGCTCCTGGTTGGATTAAAATCTAGACTTCCTCCAGTGAACAGCCTTCACTTTCCTACTTCTCAGAATCTAAGTCATCTTGCAACAGCCCACATGAGTAAGACTGTCTACCATCAGTCCTGGGTGTTCATTGGAAGGACTGATGTTGAAGCTGAAACTCCAGTACTTTGGCCACCTGATGTGAAGAGCTGACTCATTTGAACAGACCCTGATGCTGGGAAAGATTGGGGGCAGGAGGACAGAGGATGAGATGGCTAGATGGCATCACTGACTCAATGGACATGAGTTGGTGATGGACAGGGAGGCCTGGCATGCTACGGTTCATGGGGTCACAAAGAGTTGGACACGTCTGAGCAACTGAACTGAACCTTCAGCTTGCTGAGAGGTAATTCCTGCTCCCCTTTCTCTGTGAAACTCTCTTCTTAGGGAAGAAGTGGAAAGAAAGAGAAAACTTAATTTAAAACTTTAACAGTCTTCTTTTTTCCAACTGAGTACATTTCTCAGCTTCATATTTTCACACCTTTCTGAGCAGAGTATGATCTGATAATCATGAATGGATACAATTGTTTTTCAATTAACCAGAAACTATTATAAGGACTGAAAACCATGGATGNACAGACCCTGATGCTGGGAAAGACTGGGGGCAGGAGGACAGAGGATGAGATGGCTAGATGGCATCACTGACTCAATGGACATGAGTTGGTGATGGACAGGGAGGCCTGGCATGCTACGGTTCATGGGGTCACAAAGAGTTGGACACGTCTGAGCAACTGAACTGAACCTTCAGCTTGCTGAGAGGTAATTCCTGCTCCCCTTTCTCTGTGAAACTCTCTTCTTAGGGAAGAAGTGGAAAGAAAGAGAAAACTTGATTTAAAACTTTAACAGTCTTCTTTTTTCCAACTGAGTACATTTCTCAGCTTCATATTTTCACACCTTTCTGAGCAGAGTATGATCTGATAATCATGAATGGATACAATTGTTTTTCAATTAACCAGAAACTATTATAAGGACTGAAAACCATGGATGTTGGAAATGCTTCTAAAATTCTTTTAGACCGAGAATCATATACCCAGTAATTTCAGTACATTGTCTAAGGAATTTCAGTGAGATCAGTAAATAAAAATATAAACTGAATAAAAAATTTGATATATATGTCATTACAGTTATTTGTAATTATGTACAGCTACATAGGGTTGGAGAAGGAAATGGCAACCCACCTCAGTTAATCTGCTTGGAAAATTCCATGAACAGAGGAGCCTGGTGGTCTGCAGTCCATGGGGTCACAAAGAGTTGGACATGACTCAGTGACTAAGCATGCAAACATGCCTGCACGTAGTGCAAGATATTGACTTCATTACAGCAACTGGATGATCTTTGCACCCACAGAACCAGAGCAAAGGAGTCATAACCTGAGTCCTGGGAACTGAGGTCAGGATTTAAAAGAAATGCCCAAGGTTATAGTTTTTCGTATGACCTAAAGTTCCTGTATGGTTAAGCAATCTGTTTGTTCTAATACCAATAGGTGACATCACGAGACAGATTCTGCTTTCTCTATTCTTTTCATATACACAATTATCATAGAATTTCTATTAGGAGTAAAACAGGAGTGAGAGGCAGCCTCCTTTTCTCTGTCTCTCTCTCTCTTTCAAACACACATGCACATCAGAGCAACCTCTAGACCACACTAAGACTAGAAGTTAATTTGCTCCATTGCGGAAAGGCTACATGTCTGACTTCTGTTCTCTTTCATGGTTGGTTTTAAGCAACTTAAAGGCTGTGTGTTCATATCAAGAATTCCCAGATCTGGCTGTACATAATTACTGAGAGATTTATTAAAAATACGGCAGTCTCCAACTGCTGATTTCAGAAGGCTAGGAGGCAAGGCTTGAGAGGCAGTATTTTGAGTAAGTTCTGTAGACAAGGCTAAAGCAGCCAGGTCAGTACCCATAGAGGGCTATCTCTGGGCAAGCTTCATCTTCAAGATATGAATAATTGTGTGAATTAAATTCCCAATTTTCAACTAGTATTTTTAGTAACTGTGTAGAGTAAAACCATGTAGTTTGGGGACAGAAGTTTGAGGCTGTTGACCTCAGCCTCAAAGTGGCCCAAACCAGGCAGCTATGTCCAGATGTGGCAGGTTGTAATCCCAGGACAAGGAACCCAACCAGTCAGGCCTCCCCCTGGTTTGACACGGTCTTCCCCACCCTCAACAGGAATAGCGTCTCCCCCAGCTCCAGGGCAGGTTGAGATCAGCAGGCAAAGTGTTGAACCTCTTTGGTGCTCCAAGTGCCCTTGTCTCTCCATCACTCAGCCTCTACCCACCCAGGGTGTCCTGAGTTCTGTCCCCTTGCTTGATTCTTGCCTGAGGGCTCAGACTGAATCTTACAAGGACCATTGTCTGTGGGACCTGTGATCATTTGTAGGGTTCATGGTGCCTCTCTTGACCAAAGAAGAACAGTGGAAAATGAAAAGCAAAATTCCCTCCCCATTCCCATAGTGCTGGTTCTTCTCATTTCCATTGATTCTACCTGGTTTCCTCCATAATCTGATTAATGTGCTTATATTTTAGAGTTTTGATTCTCAATTTTGACAGTATTTAAGAAATAGCCTAGGACTCACTGGCAATCCAGTCCAGTGGTCAAGATTATGCACTTCCACTGTAGGGGACGAGAGTTCGATCCCTGGTGTGGGAGCTAAGATCCTGCAAACCATGTGGCCAAAAAAGAAAAAGAGAAATAACCTTATTTCCACTTACCTTCTCTCAGTCAGTTTACAGGTGCAGAACCCACTGAATGGAGGAAGCCTGGTTTGCAGTAATATTACAAGAACCTCCTGTACACTTTTGTCTTAGTCTTCCCCTGAAGACCTACCACTTACCAAAGCAACTGTTCCCAAGTGTCCTAGATCGGAATCCCTAGAAAAGACACTTAAATGGGACTTTTCTGGGAAGTAAAACCCAACGGTAGTAGGAATGAAGGGATAGCAGGGCAGGGAAAGAGGGCAAATGAAGAAAAATGTGATGCATTTTGGTGCCAGCCACTGCTTCACAGCATGCTGCTAAGAGAGTCATAACTCAGTCACAGGATCCTTCAGGAAGGTCACATGCAATAACTACTCCTTGGGACAGGCTATCCAAGGCAGGACTGGAGAGAAAATTTATCTCCTGTTTCCTGTCTCCCTTGGCCTGTTCCATGGAGAGTTTACCTCCTTGCATTTCCGGGTTGGATCCTTCTGCAGCTGTTTGGGAATTCAGGCTCTCTGATCTGTGGAGTGAGGCCTCTTCAGAGTCTGGAAGCATTCAGAGGAGCCTTGGATTCTTGGTATATCTCTAATATATACAGTTGACATGCATGTCCTCAGAAAACTATACTACCTCCCTGACTTATAGGATAGGGGCTTTCCTGGTGGCTCAGTGGAAAAGAATCTGTCTGCAGTGAAGGAGATGCAGGACATGTGGGTTTGATCCCTGGGTCAGGAAGATTTCCTGGAGGAGGAAATGGTACCCTACTCCAGGATTCTTGTCTGGAAAATCCCACGGATGGAGGAGCCTATGTGGTCGCAAAGAGTTGGATGCGACTAAACACACACACATACTTATAGGATAAATGCCAACTTAGTAGGGAGAGCTAAGCAGAAGCCTCGGGCTCTTTTCTTTCTCATTAAAAAAAAATTTATTTATTTGGCTGCGTCGCGTGTTGGCGGTGGCACACTGGATCTTTGCTGCCGCACGCGGGTGCTTCTTTTCTGGTTCTGGCTCAGGGGCTCCAGAATGTGTGGCTCTACCATTACGGCTTGTAGGTTCAGGAGCCCTGTGGCACATGGGATCGAACTCCGACCAGGGATCAAACCTCCGTCCGCTGCAATGGAAAGTGAATTCCCAGCTACTGGATCACCAGGGAAGTCTCCCAGGCTCGTTTTCTATTTACCAAAATAGTAAATCAAAAATGATAACCTTAAGAGAATCACAGAAACGGGTACATGTTATATGCTAGAGGTAGAATTTCCATCACACCTGCCACTGGATTATGAAAAGCTTCATTAGTTGGCTTTAAAAGTGGATGATGTTCCAGATTCTTGCCTCCTCATCAAAGCAAATCTCTATAGGCCCTGAAACCAGGAATAAAGCTACTGGAATAGTAAAAGCATTTTTCTCCATCCACCTCCAATATCAGAAGAGTTTGCTTTTATCTGGCAGGGTTAGTAGAACTTCTACAACCCCAGACTTCCATCAGCCATGTAAGATTTATTCTGCAGGCAACTTCTCTGGCTCCCCATCTCACAATATACCATATTAAAAATATTATGCTAAAGACCTTGAAGCTGATAAGACCTAAGCCTACCCTAGTTAAGACATTTGACTCCTGGTTAAGACATTTGTGTGTCAGAAAGATGGGGGGAAAACTCCTATAAAATTATAAGAAACTGCCATCTTAGTAAAGTTTTGGGGGCTTTAGTAGCCTGAGGCCGTTTTGGATAAATTGTTGTTCCTTTGGCCTTCTATCACTAAACTCATTCGGCTCAATTAATTTCTAAAGACTATATTTCACTATATATCTTGGATATCCTATTTTTCTCAGGCCCCCTTTCATTCTGCTCAAATACATTCTCAGGTATATATTTTTTAAAGAAGTTATGTGTATGAGGCAAATTTTTGAAAATTATTTTTTGAAATAATGTTTGAAATTATTTGACTTTACCAAATTGATTATATCACTGTAAATATAATCCAAATTCAAAAACTTTTCATATGTTTAATGGAAGTCTAGTGCCAATGTATTTATGATCTAGGGCTGCATAACTAATTGTCACACACTTAGCAGTTTAAACACCAGATGCTTACTTTGTTTAGGGTCTAATATAAATAGAAAATTTGGACTTGAGGGAATACTAGATATTATCTGGAGAAGGCAATGGCGACCCAGTCCAGTACTCTTGCCTGGAAAATCCCATGCATGGAGGAGGAGCCTGGTAGGCTGCAGTCCATGGGGTCACTAAGAGTCGGGCATGACTGAGTGACTTCACTTTCACTTTTCACTTTCATGCATTGGAGAAGGAAATGGCAACCCACTCCAGTGTTCTTGCCTGGAGAATCCCAGGGATGGAGGAGCCCGGTGGGCTGCCGTCCATGGGGTTGCACAGTCAGACATGACTGAAGCAACTTAGCAGCAGCAGCAGTAGATATTATCTAGGTCAGTCCTACATTTATACAGCTGAGGAAGCTGAAGCTAAAAAGTAGTCTTAGTGAATTTGCCAGTCCATCCTAAAGGAGATCAGTCCTGAGTGTTCACTGGAAGGACTGATGTTGAAGCTGAAACTCCAATACTTTGGCCACCTGATGTGAAGAGCCTGACTCATTTGAAAAGACCCTGATGCTTGGAAAGATTGAGGGCAGGAGGAGAAGGGGACGACAGAGGATGAGATGGTTGGATGGCGTCACTGACTCAATGAACATTGAGTTTGAGTGGACTCTGGGAGTTGGTGATGGACAGGGAGGCCTGGTGTGCTGCAGTTCATGGAGTCGCAAAGAGTCGGACATGACTGAGTGACTGAACTGAACTGAACTGGCTGATATATTCCTATATAATATGTTAAGTTGAGAACAGATTTGAAGTCTCCTAATTCTACGCCACTGCTCCCTCCACTATGCATCTTAGTTCTCTGCAATCCCATCTCAGAATTGAAATGAAAAATGGGATTGCAGAATCTAGAAAATAACAGGAGTATGAGTAGTAAAGTAAATCTTTTAAGAGTATAAAAGCAAAATTAAAGAAAACCCCACACGTTTACCATTCACCAGTTTTGTGGGTCAGGCAGGCATCTAGGACAACTCAGCTTTCTCTGTGTCAGGGTCTTTCATCAGGCTGCAGTCAAGGTGTCCATCAGGGCTTCAGTCACGTTGCAAGGCTCGACTGGGGATGGATCTGCTTCCAAGCTCAGATGGTTACTGATAGAAATGAGTTATTTGTGGGCTGTCAGACTGAGGCGCTCAGCTTCTTATTAACTTTGGTTAGAGGCTGCCTTCTGTTCCTTCCCCCATGGGCCTAACTAACATGGCAGCTTCTTTCATCAAAGCATGCAAGATGAGAAAGCAAAAGAGAGCCTGGTTGCATGACAGATTTGCAGTCTTCTGTAGCAAAATCACATAGATGACATCCCATAATAGGCAAATATATTTAATTCTCAAAGAATATTATTTTTGTGTACTGTCCATAGTTATCACTTGCTTGGCCAAATTTCACTTCTAGTAGCTTCCTCAAGAACTGCTCTCTGAAATAATACCCCTTGAATGCTTGCATGCTCAAAATTGCTTTCCTATAACTATTAGTCTAGCTGGATCTCAAACCTTTCAGTCGCACATTATTTTCCTGAATATCATGTAAGCGTTGCTCTATTATTTTGGGGCACTACTTTTTTTTTTTTTCAATTTGACTTTGTGTTTTATTTCAATGGGCACCCTTTATTCCTTGTTAGTGAGAAAACTAGGCTAGGTCCCATGGTGAGTAGTCACAGTTATTAAGCAAATAAACATGCCACTACGTTCATGCCTGCCTCTCTTTCTTTCTGTCTTCAGTCTCATCTGGCATTGAAATGTGGAGTTATCCTTACTTGTAACCCATTTTAAAATGGCATATCTTTTTATTTTACTGACTAAAGGAGTTTACTACTTGAAGTCTGAAACTTTACTGCAGTGACTCAGTTTTGACTGCTCTTGGTCAGTTTTCTCTGGCTATTATTTTTGCCCTTTTTTTCTTTATTTCAGAAGAGTTTTAGTCACATTATAACTTTAGATGTTTGTTATTTGTTTTTGGTTTCCTTCTTTGGGTCAGCAATTATGTTGGATTTCCTTTGTGTCTCTCTTGCATATATCTTTTTCCTCTTTGTTTCTTATTGACTTTTTACTTCTATTTTATTTATTTTTCTTATTAATATGCTTTATTCCTTATTTTTTTTACAATCTAGATAATTTCTGATGCTTTTTCAAATTTAATTTTTTTTTATGATGGTTTGGTTTTATTGTGCATTTTTCCTTCAATTAGGTTAATCATATGCAATAACCAAGATCTGACCATTTTGTAATGCACAAAAGTTTCATATAGTTCAACTTAATATTTTTCTCTTGAATGAGCCAGTTCATATTTTATCTGTTTCTGTTGCCCTATTCCTTTTTCTCCCTAGGTTTTCACACTTTTACTTTGTAATCATGCTTCATACAGGCAACCGCTTCAATTAATTACATTTAATTTCCTGAGAAATGCTTATTCATAACTTTCATCTGTTTCATAGCAATAATCTTTAGTAAATATTGTTAATTTATTATCAAGTTTTGTTGCTCTTATTTTGGATATCTTTGTTTCAGTGCTTTGTTAAGTTCCCATTTAGCTTTTGTCCTTGAATAAGCTGCATTTTTCTAAAGCCAACATTAGGTCTCTGTGGGTGGGGCTGGTGGGATGTGTATAGGTGAGTCACTAAGACTCACTGTTTATCACCACTCGAAGTCTTCCCTGATGCCGCAGAGACAGATTCCTCCCTGAAAGCATGACTTGGATGCGCCGTATTCTACCATAAAGGAGGGCAGAAAGTGGTGGTGTATTTACTTGCATTTTTTCTAGCTCACCTCCTCTGCATCTCTGAACCAAGAAAATACAGAAGAACTTCCACCATCAGACTGGTTTACCTTAGCACCCATACTAGTGTGGGAAATTATAGATATATTTTGCATTTCAGTACATGCCTTGCTTTCCCTAAGCGTACTCTTGCCAGTACTTTCTAAAATATGCTACTATTGTGCCCTCTCCTCACTGTCTGTATTTCTTTCCTTCATTTTTTGCCTTCTGCTTGATTTAAACTGCTTTGACCATACATGATCTATTCTTCAGTATGTGCATATTCTATCTGTTGTAGAAGGTAGTGACTGTGTACAGAGGTTAAGGCTGTGAACTCTATAATCAAATTGCTTATTAGTTCTATTCTTAGTTCTCAATTTGTTATCTCCATGACGTTCTACAGATTATTTAATATCCTGTGCCTCAATAACTTCATCAGAAAAAAAATGGGTATAGCTGTTATATCTGTGGTTCAGTGCAGAGTTAAATGAGTTATTGTATTCAAAGTTTTACAAACAGTACTTGAAACATAATAACTGCTATATAATTGCTAGCTGTTGTTGTTATTGTTGCTATTATTTTCACTAAAAATTTCATTTGTTAAGATTTTAAAAATTTCTTTGTGCTTTTGGATGATTTCGAGGAGGAAGAAGAAAATGCTGACTTAGACATCTTCATACCAGTAGATATCTTCACTTCCTTTTTCCGCTGAGTATTTTACTCAGTGCCTATTGATCCTTAGTTGTTGATTCATTTTTAAGAATGAAAATGTTCAGTTGATTGATATAAATGGCTCGCCTGGGTTTCTTATGCTATTTCTGCCTTTCTCTGTCCTGAGAATCCTGACTACCTGCCCGGGCAGGTGTCTGCAAGACATAGGGCGAGCTTCCCTTCGGGGTGTATTCTGAGCTGTGGACATCTAGGTTCAAGTCACTTCTCTCAGAAATTTGAACCCATTCTCCAACTGGGTGCCAAAACAAGGAAGGCCTTATTCTCGGGCGTCAACTTCCACTCTGGGAACTCCAAGCCCTTCTAGGCAGATTGGCTTGATTTCTTTGGAGACTATTTCCTGTATTCCACCATTCACCCTGGAGATAAAGGTGCCGCTGCTGGGAGTGGAAGAGGGCAACAGAGCACCCGTTCACAGGCTCTCCGCCAGCCCGCGGGCACGCGCGGCGCTGACTGACTACTGCTGGGTGTAAGCGGGAAGCGGGGCCGCCAGCCTGAGGCTCCCCATTAGGGAGAGCGAAGGGGCACAGAAAGGGGTCTCCCACAGCCAGCAGGGGCGGAGGTGGGAGCGGGAGGCGCGGCAGGACCAGGGAGACGGCTCATTTCATGGGAAAAGAAGAAAGAGCCGTCACTGGGGATCTGAGATTCTCATTCAGGTCAAAACTGTGAGGAAAGGTTGAGAAAGAGAGGACAGGGCAGTGGTCAGCAGTGTGAACAACTGGAAGGAAGAAGCAGAATGTGTGGTGGCTTGCAAAAATGGCGATAAATGTCAAAATGGCGACAAATGTCATAAAAGTCAGAAGGGGACTTCCCTGGTGGTCCAGAGGTTAAGAGTCTACCTTCAATGCGAGGAGCTAAGATTCCACAACTAGAGAAGTCTGCACTGCAGCAATGAAGATTCAGTGCAAGGAAAAAAAAAAAGAATGTAGGTATTAAAATATCAGAAGCACATTTTTTTAAAAAATTATTTTTATGAGGAACTGACTGTCCCTGATGTGGGGAAGAATCCGAGGCAGAAATCGAAACTTAAAACCACGAGGAGACTGTCCCCTTGTATATCTACTTATCTTCTTATGTGGGAAAGACCATCTTTTTTTCCCCTCTGGAACCATGTTGAGTCATAGTTCTCTATACATGTCGGCTCAATGGGGAGATGGTCAAATGTCTAACACATCCTTTCTGAATGGATCCAAATGAACATTCTCACCTGCATTTTGTTCAGGTCTTCCAGGTAAGTGAGAAGTCAACAGAAAAGATAAGAACCGGGGCCCCAAAGAATTCTAGTTGACACTCCTGTTTCAGATCCTTGCTCTTTGTAAATTCACAGAGGAGTTTAAAAACAGATATCTCCCCCTAAGAGGTATACTCTGAGAACTGCTGTATTTTTTAAAAAATTTGTTTAAAATCAGCCTGGATCCCAGTAATGCAGTTTTATCAGAAATATTAGTCCATCATTTTTTTTTTCCAATCAGTTTTTGCATTTGTAAGAAGAAAAATATTAAGCCAGAGAAGACAATGAGATTTTAAAATAAGTCATTCATTCTCTCTGTGAGCCCTTTATCTTTTTACTCCAGTGAATTAGTAAGGTACAAGTAGGGAGGGTACATTGTCTGCAAACTTCCCTATCAAATGCTTACCTGCTCACAGTAAATATGCAAACTTGTGTAAAAAGTGACTGGTAAGTTTCAGATTCCTTCTTTTCTTGAGCGTTTTCCAAAATATTCTGTGTGACACAGTTTCATGAAATGCTTTGTAAAATGTAAGTTTTCGTAGTCTATTAAATTGGGGAAATACTGCTACATTTACTTTCCTCTTTAAAAGTTCTAACGGACTTTAATATGTTAAAGAATCCAAGAAGTTCTACAATATAGAAGAATTTAATTTGTGTAGGTAGAAGTTTCCCAAAATTGGGCTTTTTTTTCTATATACTTCCAGGCATCCTGGAGATTGCACATAGGGAAGACTTTTTACTCTAGAGCCCATGACTGTGGTCCCAACAGCCATGGATGGTGCTGAGGACCACAACTGGTCTCTGTGGGCCAGGATTCCTGGCCTCTCTGCCTAAAGATGGCTTGCTCCATAACATTCAGTCTTCTGAATGCTCAGCCCAGAGGCTTGTTACTATGGAACTAATAAGTTTTATGGATACTCTTCCCCCTTGACATTCTTAAGGAAGCATACAGTATCCTTCAGAATTCTCCAGGCCTCCTCCTTCAGAATTCTCCATTCTTAAGGAAGCATACAGTATCCTTCAGAATTCTCCAGGCCTCCTATTAATAAAGTATCTCATATACTTAAATATTATAAAATATTTTAACATAATTTAGAAGTTTCAAAAATCTGTTTCTAGTGTATAATAAAGGTACATTTAAACAGCACTTATATATTTATATAATTCCTTTTTCCATGCTTCTATAGCTCATAACTTGTACTTTTCTTACAACACATAACACATTTTGTATTTTGTCACTGTCAGTAGGGTATACACTTTTTTCTTATCTATTAGATTGCAAATTACTTAGGAGCGGGGACAGTGACCTTTCCTCTTTTTCCCCCTTGGATAAAATTTCACTCTGGGTTTTACACAATAAGGCTTTATTAGATGCTTGTTAAGTATTTGGCTAATATTTATAACATCCCTATGGAAAAGACTTGGGGAAGTTTCTTTATATCTATTTAACTTATGGGAAAACCTTAAGTTTTTGGCAAGCTAGAAGTATTGAGTCATTTTCCCAAGATGAACTACTTATAAAAGAAATAAGACAAAAACTAAATTTCATGGACTCCGAATCAGAGGCTGAAAAGAAAGTTTAAGAAAACATATCCTGATTCCAAATTCTCTTTTGCTTATCCTTGTTACAGGCCTCCAGGAACCCAGCTAATAAAGCCTAGAAGTGAGGCAGACTCTAGCAGAATGACAAAATGAATAGAGTACTGAATTTAGAAGCTTAGGTCCTGGTTCCAGCTCTGTCCTCGATCCAACTGATGGTGATACCAAGATAAAAAAGACACAGCCCAGGCCTCAGGACACTCAGTCCAGTACTGGCTGCTACCGTATACAGCTGAATGAATTGCATTTATGTAATATAACCACATGCCATCATGTGCTGTAGAAGTAGAGTAGAGAAATTAATTATCACTGCTTAAGGACATCAGGAGGGCTACACAAACATATTTTCTGAGATGGGCTTTGAAAGATGAATAGGAGTTGGCCAGGCAGAGAAGAGGGTAAAGGGATATTTCAGACAGAGAAAAGTGTTTATGTGAAGTTAAAGGAAGGGAAAGTTGCTCAGTTGTGTCCGACTCTTTGTGACCCCAAGGACTGTAGCCTACAGTCCATGGGATTTTCCAGGCAAGAGTACTGGAGTGGGTTGCCATTTCCTTCTCCAGGGGATCTTCCCGACCCAGGGATCGAACCCGGGTCTCCCGCATTGTAGGCAGATGCTTTACCCACTGAGCCACCAGGGAAGCCCCTTTGTGAAGTTAAGGTGACCTAAAGAAGCATACTAAGCTGATGAGTTGGAAAGTACTTTCTTAAGTGTTGAATTTATGTGGGCGGGCTGGCAAGGGTGGAGTTGGCAAAAGAAAAAACTAGAAAGGTGACTCTTTCACTTCCTTGTTTAAATTTATTCCTAAGTATTTTATTCTTTTTGATGCAATTATAAATGTGATATGCACTCAATATGCCAGCAAATTTAGAAAACTCAGCAGTGGCCACAGGACTGGAAAAGGTCAGTTTTCATTCCAATCCCAAAGTAAGGCATGCCAAAGAATGTTCAGACTACCACACAATTACCCTCATTTCACACGCTCGCAAAGTATGCTGAAAATTCTCTAAGCCAGACTTCAACAGTACATGAACCATGAAGTTCCAGATATTCAAGCTGGATTTAGAAATGGCAGAGGAACCAGAGATCAATTTGGATTATCCGTTGGATCATCAAGAAAGCAAAAGAGTTCCAGAAAAACATCAACTTCTGCTTTATTGACTATGCCAAAGACTTTGACTGTGTGGATCACAACAAACTGTGGAAAATTCTTAAAGAGATGGCAATACCAGACCACCTGACCTGCTTCCTGAGAAATCTGTATGCTGGTCAAGAAAAAACAGTTAGAACTGGACATGGAACAACAAACTGGTTCCAAATACGAAAAGGAGTACGTCAAGGCTGTATATTATCACCCTGCTTATTTAACTTATATGCAGAGTACATCATGAGATACACTGGACTGGATGAAATCCAAGCTGGAATCAAGATTGCCAAGAGAAATATCAATAACCTCAGATTTGCACATGACACTACCCTTATGGCAGAAAGTGAAGAAGAACCAAAGAGCCTCTTGATGAAAGCAAAAGAGGAGAGTGAAAAAGTTGGCTTAAACTCAACATTCAGAAAACGAAGATCATGGCACCTGGTCCCATCAATTCATGGGAAATAGATGGGGAAACAGTGGAAATAGTGTCAGACTTTATTTTGGGGGGCTCCTAAATCACCGCAGATGGTGACTATAGCCATGAAATTAAAAAACGCTTACTCCTTGGAAGGAAACTTATCACCAACCTAGTCAACATATTAAAAAGCAGAGACATTACTTTACCAACAAATGTCTGTCTAGTCAAGGCTATGGTTTTTTCAGTGGTCATGTATGGATGTGAAAGTTGGACTGTGAAGAAAACTAAGCACCGAATAATTGATGCTTTTGAACTGTGGTGTTGGAGAAAACTCTTGAGAGTCCCTTGGACTGCAAGGAGATCCAACCAGTCCATTCTGAAGGAGATCAGTCCTGNCGACTCTTTGCGCCCCATGGACTGTAGCCTACCAGGCTTCTCCGTCCGTGGGATTCTCCAGGCAAGAATACTGGAAAGGGGTGCCATTTCCTTCTCCAGGAGATCTTCCCAACCCAGGGATCAAAGCCGGGTCTCCTGCATTGCGGGCAGATGCTTTACAAAAAGCTAAGATTGGAAACTAAAGCTGGGCTATAAATATAGCCTCATCTGTGAGATAATTCACCAGTAATGAGACTGCAATATTAAAACTATCTGTGGTTGTTTATGTTACATTTAGTGACATAACTAATAACTGATATTTTTCGAACTATGAGTATAATTCTGGGTCTCCGTGTCTTTGTATGAAAAGGACAGAATGGTTTCTAAAGCATCTTTCTATTAAAATTATTGTGATGGTTCTGTGATGTGCACAGGTCTAAAATATCCCTATAATATTGGAATTTTATTAAAGTCAAAATTTAGTTGTAAATTTGGGGAAAATGCAGCAAAATAATTTGACTCAGTTTCTGTTCTCAAATGTTTCAATAAACCCAGGTCATTCTTTCCTCAGGACCAAATACAATTGACCCATTTCAAAAGCTGCTGCCCTGTCACCTCTGCTTCCACATTTCAAGGTTGAGAACCTCAAAACCTAAAATTACTTTAAATTCACCTATTTTTAAATTTCTATTTTAGGGCTGCACCAAGCAACTTAGAGGATCTTCGTTCCCTGACTAGGGATCAAACCCCCGGTCCACAGCAGTGAAAGCACTGAATTTTAATCACTTGACCACCAGGGAAATCCTACCTTAAATTCATGTCATTTTTAGAATTAGTCATATAGTATATTTTAGAAAAAGGAAGAAGTGCGTCATAAAATTTAGGAATTTTTGCCCTTGGGTTAAATCTCTACTGTTTACCAAAATGTTAGGATGATTATTTTTTTTAAGTTTTCCTGTTGTATTGCAGTATAGCTGATTAACAATGTTGTGATAGTTTCAGGTGAACAGCAAAGGGACTCAGCCATGTGTACACATGTATCTACTCTCCCCCAGATGCCCCTCCCATCCAGGCTGCCACATAACATCGAGCAGAGTTCCATGTGCCATACAGCAGAGGAAATAATTTCCCATCATGTTGCATTCTGGCTTCCTATTCAGGAGTCTGAAAACCTGATCCATTTGGTTCCCTCCATGTGTCTGTGGGGCATGAGAAGTGTGAGTAGGGTTGAGGGTCTCCAGCACTGATGGCTGCCTTTGTCCTATAGAAGCTGCATTCTCAGCAGGTTTCCTGTCTCTTCTCTACTTTCTGCCAGCGAACAATCTTAAAGANAAACCTGATCCATTTGGTTCCCTCCATGTGTCTGTGGGGCATGAGAAGTGTGAGTAGGGTTGAGGGTCTCCAGCACTGATGGCTGCCTTTGTCCTATAGAAGCTGCATTCTCAGCAGGTTTCCTGTCTCTTCTCTACTTTCTGCCAGCGAACAATCTTAAAGAAATGTAGATGTTCTAATGGAAAAAAAAAATGGGGGCATATGGTAATAAGCTTTCCATTTAAAAATCAGATTATATAACTATAATGTGTGTGTGTGTGTTGGTTGAAGCGAGGTAATAAATAAATAAAAAGAGGTCAAGTAACTTCACTAGTGGGCTTCCCTGGTGGCTCAGATGGTAAAGAATCTGCCTGTAATGCAGGAGTCCTGGGTTCCATCCCCAGGTCAGGGATTCCCTGAAGAAGGGCATGGCAAACCACTCCATTGTGGTATTCTTGCCTGGAGAATTACATGGACAGAGGAGTCTAGTTGGCTACAATAACCTANGAAGGTAGGAGGCCAGGCAGCTCCACAGATGTGGGAACATTTGCAGAGGTCATGCAGGGCGATGAAGCTGTTCTTTTTCATAATAGAGTCTGCAGGGAGAAATCAAGCCTTCTTGAAACTTAAACCTAAAAATGCCAGCTGGCCATAATGACAACAACAATAATAAAATGTGTAGTAATGCCGTGTATCGTGGTAAGCACTTTTCCTGTTGTAAATCGTCCCAGCAATCTGCCAAGCAGACATTACTCCCTACTTTACAGATGAGGTAATTGGGTTCAGAGAGGTCACTTAACCTGCCCAAGGTTACCCAGCTAATAAGTGACAGAGCCAGGATCCAAACCAGAGCCTCTGTCATTCCCAAAGCATCTGCTGGATGAACGGAGGTGTAATTTAATCATCACAAGGTTCCACCTTAGGTGACAAGGAGGAGGCCCAAAGAGGTTAAGCGGGGCTCGAGGCCACAGCGAATTAGTCACAGCGGGGGAAGCTTCCAGATCTCCAGAGCCACCTTGCCACCCTGCGGTGCTGGAGAAGGGCCATGTGCCAGCTGCCAGGCCCCACTGCATACTCCGCTCCCCATCCTTCCCCGCACACACATCGATCACACACGTACACATTCTTACTGGCAGCTCAGCCTCTTCCAGAGGCTCAGACCGGAAGCCAAGCTGGGTGTGAAGAGCCGTTGGCCCACTCCCTCAGCCACCCAGAGCCTGAGCCACCGTCAGAACCCCAGCCCCCTCCCCAATCGCACGTGAACCTGCTGTGTGACCTTGAGCAGGCTCTGGGCCGTCTTCTTCCCAGGCCATGTACTGGGAAGTGGAGGGCAGCAGCACCCTCTTTCTGGGACATCAGGAGGCTTTGGTGTGGTGGTGTCTATAAAGAAGGCACCCGGGTGCGCGGCATGCCATGGCTGTTGAGCAAATGCCACCCTGGCCTGGCCGGGTTCCCTTTGGTTACTGATAGCTGGCCATGCTCACTCTGTGTCTGGAACAGTCTCTCGGCGGCCTGGCCGCCCAGGGCCAGCTGGGGTCCTGTGTCACCTTCTGCTGCAAACACACCGTGCCCATCCTCCTCTTCCTTCTGCGGCCCCTCCGGTGGCAGCCTCTGTTCTCCTGCTGGCTGGCCGCAGACGACTGGGCACTGTCCCCCACTCCCTCCACTGCAGAGTCGGAGTTTAGGAGCTCCGTGAATCACAGAGTTTGTGCTCTGGCCCCGGGCAGGTCTGTGCTGCCCCCACGGACACCCCAAGGAGCGACTCTGCCAGCCTTCACCAGGCCGGCAGGGCAGGATGGGGCAGCTCCTTGTCCCCACACTCACCTCGGAGGCAATGGAGCAGCAAAGCTGCTCCTTCCACAGCTCTGTGCCCTGAGCTTGGGAAAGGTGGGCAGAATACGGCAGGCTTCTCGGAGGAGGTGATTTTTGAGTTGGCCCGAGGAGCGCATGACTTGGATCTTGTGCTTACTCCTGGACTTTGTTTCAGTTCAGTTCAGTTCAGTTCAGTCACTCAGTCCTGTCCAACTCTTTGTGACCCCATGAATCGCAGCAGGCCAGGCCTCCCTGTCCATCACCAGCTCCCGGAGTTCACTCAGACTCATTTCCATCAAGTCAGTGATGCCATCCAGCCATCTCATCCTCTGTCGTCCCCTTCTCCTCCTGCCCCCCATCCTTCCCAGCATCAGAGACTTTTCCAGGACTTTGTTTTGCCCACCCCAAAAGTCGTATAAAAAAACAAGTAGAAACTCCTCTTTCCTCACAGGGTGAGACGAGGGGAGGGCTGTGAATCCCTCGACCCTCTGTCCTCCATTCCTGGCCCTGTCCTCCGTTCCTGCGCTGGCCCTGAAGGCTCCCTTTGGCCATGGTAGCCAGCTGGAGCTCCCATACTTTGGCCACCTGATGCAAAGAACTGACCCATTAGAAAAGACTCTGTTGCTGGAAAGATTGAAGGCGGAGGAGAAGGGGATGACAGATGAGATGGTTGTATGGCATCACTGACGCAACGGACATGAGTTTGAGCAAGCTCTGGGAGTTGGTGATGGACAGGGAGGCCTGGTGTGCTGCAGTCCATGGGGTCACAAAGAGTCGGACACGACTGGGTGACTGAGCAAGCAAATGGCCGGGTGTCCACCCCATGGCAGGGAGCAGCACAGTCAAGAGTCGGACATGACTGGGTGACTGAGCAAGCAAATGGCCATGTGTCCACCCCATGGCGGGGAGCAGCACATCACTTCTGAAGTGGGGTGTGAGCAACCCCGCCCCTCATCCTCAGGTGGGGTCTCTCAACGCAGCTTCTGGCCCCGGGGTCCGCTGCTGGCGCTCCGCAGTGGCTGGAGTGAGAACACACCTTCTAGCGTCGCCTCTGCCCTCCTGCCGCTGACTCTCTCGTCCCCACCCTACATGGTTTCCCTGCGGCTGCACTCTCCCTCTCAGAGAGCAAGGGGGCTTTCGCAGTGGCCTCAGGGGCCGGCAGGGAAGCATTTTAGGAGAAAGCATGTCAGATAAAGTCTTGACTCTATCTATTCTGACTAGCCTGTTCCCACTTGAAGAATGCGCACCTCTTCCCTGGGGCCTGCCTGGAGGTGGCAGTGGGCACAGCAGACCCGGCCCGTCGGGGGCCGCTGCGCTGAGTGTTGCAGGGTGCAAGGGCAGCGCCCCAGGAGGGGCCTGCTCCGCCGCCCAGACTGCGGAGGGCATGTTCAGGAAGGGATTTCCGGGCTACTCTGAGGCGGAAAATTTGAGACTGTAAGCTCCTCAACAGCTGTGTCCTCTGTATTGTTTGGGCGGCTGCCTGGAGCGCCATGGCTACGGGATGAATACAAATGCATAATGGAAGAGGCTGTCCTAGGGCTCAGAACAGACTTATTCATCCCTCGCTCCCCCACCTGCTCCCTTCCGGCTCCCCTGAGACTTTGCTGGGACTTGATGTTGTCAAAACTCGTATAAATCCTAATGTCATCTGGCTCCGTTGGCTGCAGAGCCCCAGACATCAGGAGGAAGGAGGGAATTCTCACTTTTCTCTGCGAGGGGAGTGGCTGAGCATGGCCCCTGCCTGCCCAGACTTCCTGGGAAGCAGCTGGGACCTAGAATGTGGGGATGGCTTGGGACCCGTGGAGCCCTGGCCCCCTGGACGATTTGAGGTAATCTGCCCAGTGCTTTCTGCTTAGGAGGCTGGGCTGGCACTGTGGGCAGAGGGACTCCCAAGATAAGGAAGAACTAGGAGGCAGATGTGGCATTATTAAGATCCTGGGTTCAAACTAGAAGCAAGTCTGGGCTGAGTCTGTGTCTGGATTCAGGAAGCTATAAGAAGAACGTAGCAGAGGTAGAAATAACACCCAGGACAGAAGAACTGGAGGTGTCTTCTGCCTCAGTTGGAAGCTTCTTATACGCTTTCCTCTGGAAGAGGAAAGCCTGGACTGTGATGACCCCCCAGGGCCAACGGTAGAAGCAGCTTAATAGGTTAATAAGACAGCGAGTGAGTTTAGTGACCAGAGGCGTTAGATGGCACGTTGCTCAGTCAGGACTTCTCTAACACAAGTTAGAGTGGGACTTCACCTCCTTTCTTTTGATGCAGTCTCTGTTGCGCTCAGTCACTCCAGTCGTGTCCGACTCTTTGCGACCCCATGGACTGTAGCCTGCCAGGCTCCTCTGTCCATGAAATTCTCCAGGCAAGAATACTGGAGTTGCCATGCCCTTCTCCAGGGGATTTTCCCTACCCAGGGATTGAACCAGTGTCTCCTGCACTGCAGGTGGATTCTTTACCACTGAGCCACTGGGAAAAAGCAGGCAGCTCTCATTGTCCAGTCTCAGGGAGCTTGTGACTCTTGCAGAGTATGATGTCACAGAATAATATGTCCTGCTAGCTGGATTTACTTCCAAGGCCTAAAAGCAGGCCTTTATAGGAATCCTTGATGGGTTCCACCTTACTGCACCACACCAAATTTCCTAGAATATGGAGGGCGTTTGGGTTTTCTGTTTCCATGCTCTGTATTATCTGTCTTTTCCAGCTTGTGCTTGCTTACATGTATGGTAAAGTCCGTAACAAACATGTTAAAATGTACAACATCCTACAGTAAATACAATGAATGTGTGACTGTCAGTTGAGTTACTCTTGACTTCTTGACACTGTACTTTTTATTTTGGTAAATATTTGATTAAGCATGTGTTAATTTTAATTTTATGACTTTCTTTCAGTAACTTTTGAAGCAATAAATTCACCCCAGGTCTCAAACATTTAAAATCCCTTGAAAATTTTGTGGTTCGGAGCCTAGTGCCTGAAGTGCCCCAGTGATTGAAAGGGGTCTCCCCTCTCTCCTGGGCAGCTGCATCAGCATCATGGATGGCCTTCCTTAACCAGGCGTCTTCGGTACATGGCTTCCAGATTCATCATCCTGGAATACTTTTTTTTTTTAATGAATTTTTTTGGCGGGGNAAGATAGCTCTTGAAAGCAGGCAAGGATGAGCTACAAAGCATGTTTATAGACTCCTTAAGGCCCAGCCTTTCTAGCAGACACCCCTGTTCCTTTCCAGATAGAGATAGATTTCTCTTTCTCGGGAAGGGGAGAGCTGCTAGTCACAAAAGCACAGGAACAAACACACACTTCTTAGCAAATCCTCAATTTCCCCCAGAAGTGCTCGGCTGCCTGGGGGGGGAGCTGGCTCTCTGCTGACCCAGATAAGCAGACCCAGGCTCTGATGTGGCTGTGAGACACTTCAAGGTGCCTCTCTCCGCAGGACGTCGGGAGGCTGGGCGGCCCCGTCCAAACACAAACACGCCAGCAGTAGTGTCCCTACCTAGACAGATGCGAACACAAAAGAGACTTTACAGCTAATAAGATCCTCTGGTGTTTGTAGCTCTAAGCAGGTAAGGTCATTAGAACCGTTCTTTATAATACATTTTTTTCCCCTCCTCATTCTGATGGAGTAAAAATAGGCTGAAGGAACTGATTTTATTTCCCATTTAAGTTAGTTCAATGAAAGGTAGGGGTTTTTTTTTTTTTTTTTTTTTTTTTTTTATCCCTGTGTGTGTGTTTCTGTGCAAGGGATGGGGGAGGCCTGGGGGAAGGAGAGTTTTGAGATGATGCTATTGGGTCCCTTGGTTAAAGAAGAAAAATGTCGGGCTTGAAATGGTTTCCTCTGGGGGCTGTTTGTGGAATCAAAACGCCTCTCCGGTTTGCAGTTCTGAAACCCACTACTGTGACTAAAAAAAAAGATGACTTTCAATTTAGAGGGGAAAAAGGCTGTAGCTCCTGGAGTCCCCACTCAGCTGAGGAAAATGCCCCCGGATAAAGTGGATGCCGCGGATTTGGATTTCAAACACCAGCATTGATCTCAGCATCGATTGGGGTGGTGTGGCTGGTCTCCTGTTAGCGCCAAGCCCCTCCTTGTCCCCCAGGGGAAGAGGATTGATCACAGGGTGTAGCCGTGAGGCCAGGATGGAAGAGAAGGACAAAGGGAGCCAGTCCCATGATGAGGGAAGGGCCCAACATGCTCTCCCAGTAAACTGAAATCCTGCAATCAAAGCCTCACCCTTGGCAACTCCCATCCTCCTGTACTTTGTCAACACTTTTCTCCTGGGAAGGCTCAGTGCTTTGAAGGATGCTCGGGTTAAATCGCTATTTACACCACCACCAGGAGAAGGGCGTGTGGATAAACGATCACGCCTCGTTCCCTCCTGTTCCTGGGACCCTGTACCTACGAGGTTTCTTGGTCTATGAAGACCCACTGTAGGACATTACTCTGCCCGCTTGATTCTAGAGTGGTAGACTAATGAATTGTTAACTCATTCAGCACACTTTTATTGGGTATCTACCATATGTCGGGAGCTCCGGATGGCTCTGAACAAAACAGACACAGATCTCTGTCCTTGTGAATCTTCCGTGCCAGCGGGGGAAGATGGATGATAAACAACAAACATAAGATTGAAAAGTATCATATGCTTTAAGGTGATGAATGCTGTGGAACAGGCACAGGAGAGCATGGGGAGTCGGGAGGACAGAGCTGGGAGTGCTCTGCAGCTGGATGAGGAATCACCTCCTTGGTGAGGAGATGATACTTAAGCAAAGACCGTAGGGAGGGGAGGACTTTGGCCATACAGATACGCAGAGCTAGAGATTTCAGGCAGAAAGAACTGTGAAGTACAATCCCCCTAAAGAGGCCAGTGTGACTACATCAGGGTGTATGTGAGTGGCTGAGGGTGAATAATGGATAGTCAGGGAAGTCCTGGGCTCTCAACCCTGTAGAGAGTTACTGACCACTGTAATACCTTTGGCTTTTATTCTGAGATGAACAGGAGAGCTGTAAGAGAATCTTGGATAGAGGAATGGCAAGATCTGATTTAGATTTGTTAAGGAGAACTCTGGTTGCTGTGTTGGGAAGAGAAGGCAAGAGTGGCGAGCAGGGAGACAGGCGGAGGAGGAGAGAGATGAAGGAGGCAGCAGAGGCAGAGGTGGTGAGAAGTTGTCCGTCTCCAAATATAACCTGGAGATGAAGTCAAAGAGGTTTCCTGCTAGATTAGTAGTATCCCAGGGTTTGGGTCTTTAGTCCTTCAAGGAGAAATCAGGTGTTTTGTGTTAGGCATGTTGGGTCTTGAGATGTCTGTTATAAACATCCAAGAGGAAATGTTGAGTTCAGGTCTAAAGTCATTTTGGTGGGGAATCACTGAGCTTTAAATATAAATTTGGAAGTGGATTGCATACATATAATATTTAAATGCTGTGAGACTGGGTGTGATCACCAAGGGAGTGAGTAAAGATGCAAAAAGGACAGGTCGGGGCACTCTTGGGAACAGAGTCCTGGGAGAACAACATTAAGAGTCTGAGAAGGGGAGAAGACCAGCAAGGGAGGCTGAGAGCCTCCTGAGAAGAGGAGTGAGGGGGGTTCTTGGAGCCAGGTAAGGAAATGTATCAAATGAAATGTATTATTATCAAAGGAAATGTATCAAAATCAGCTGGTTCAAGTGCTCTGAGGAAGTCAGAAAGATGAGGACTGAGACATTATCATTCTTTCTAGCAACATGAGGCCCCTAGAGACCTGATCAAAAGTTGTTTCAGAGGTGTAGTGGAGGCAAACACCTAACTGGCTCAACTCTAAGAGAAAATGAGAGGAGAGGAATTACTGACAGTATAGAAAACTCACTTACACAAAAATCAACTCAAAATAGACTGAAGGCTAGAATGTTAGACCTGAAATGATAAAACTCCTGGAAGAAAATGGATAAGCTCCTTGACAGCTGTCTTGGGAATGATTTTTTTTTTCTTTTGCATTTGATAACTAAAGCCAAAATAAACAAGTGGGACTACATCCAGCTAAAAGCCTTCTACACAGCAAAGGAAACCATCAATAAGATGAAAAGGCAACCAAAGGAATAAGAGAAAATATTTGCAGATCATGTATCTAATCAGGGATTAATACATCACTCAGCAAAAGTCAAATGATTCCATTTTTAAGATGATCAGAAGAACTGAATATGTATATATATATATTTTTCCAAAGAGGACATACACATGGCTAATAGGTACATAGGTACGTGAGACTCAGCCTCACTAATCATTGCTATGGTGAGTGTTTACCACACACCTGCTAGAATGGCTATCATTTAAGAGACAAAAGGTAAGTGTTGACAAGAATGCGAAGGAAAGGAAATCCCTGTGTGCTGCTGGTGGAATGTAAACGGGCATAGCCACTACGGAGAACAGTGTGGAGATTCCTCAAGCAATTAAAAATAGAACTACCATGCAATCTAGCGATTCCCTTCTGGGTAGATACCTGAAGGAAATGAAATCAGTATCAAAATGATATCTGCGTTCCCACATTCACTGTGGCATTGTTTATGACAGTCAAGACAGGAAAGCAACCTGACTGTCCATCAGTGGAAAGTGGGTAAAGAAGCTGTGGCATAGACCCATGTTTATGCATATATATAAAATGGAGTATTGTTCAGTCATAAAACCCAAGAAAATTCTGCCACTTTTCACAGTATGAATGGATCTTAAGGGCATTATGTCATTAAGTGAAAAAAGTCAGGCAGAGGAAGACAAATGTTATAGGATCTAACGTGGAATCTTAAGAACAGAACTCAAAACAGATTACTGGTTGCCAGAAGTGGAGGGTGAAGGGTGGCAAAAATGGGTTGAAGGTAATAAGAAACTACAGACATCCAGTTTATAAGATAAATAAGTTTTGTGGATAAAATGTATGGCATGCTGACTATAGTTAACTGAATTGCATGTTTGAACTGTTCAAAAGTTTCTAAAAGAGTAAATCTTAACAGTTCTTATCACAAGAAAGAAAAGTATCTACGTGAGGTGATGGATGTTTACGTTTTGTGATAATCATTTCACGATATATACATTTATCAAACCATTATGTTGTATACCTTAAATTAACACAGTATTATATATCAATCAAATCTCAATAAAACTGGAAGAAAGAAATTCCTTTGAATGGATTTGATGCAGAGGAAAGCAAAGAAATGAAACAGCAACTAGCAAAAGACCTAAGGCCGGGACTTCCCTGTGGTCTAGTGGTTAAGAACCTGCCTTGCAGCGCAGGGAATGCAGGTTCAATCCCTGGCCAGGGGACAAAGATCCCACATGCTGTGGAACAATTAAGCCTTTGAACCACAGCTAGAGTCTGTTCGCTGCAATGAAAGACCCGTCTGACGCAATGAAGATCCTGCATGCCGCAACTAAGATCCAACATGCCAAATAAATAAGTGTAAATAAAACATAAAGAAATATGGCCAAGGTAAATTTTCGTTTGCCTTGTATTGGTTTTGGTTTTGTTTAATTTAGTTTCTTATGTTTTGTTTTTTTTGTTTGTTTTTTTGAAATATTTAAAGGCATTCTTGTGTGTGTATAATAACACAACGTGAGATCTACCTTCTTACATTTCTAGGCATACAATACAGTATTGTTATCTAGGTACAGTGTTATACAGCAGAGCTCTAGAATTAATGCATCTGGCAAAACTGAAAGATATTAGCGACTCCCCATTTTCCCCTACCTCAGTCGCTGGCAACCATCATTTTATTCTTTGTTTTTATGAATTTATTCTTTGTTTTTATTCTTTATTTTTGATACCTCATTATAAGTGAAATCATGCAACGTTTATTCCTCTGTGACTGACTTATTTCACTAAGTATAATGTTCGACAGGTTAATCTCTGTTGTCACATATGGTGGGATTTCCTTCTTTTTTTTTAAGGTTGAGTAATATTCCATTGTATTTGTCAATCACATTTTTTTAAAATCCATTCATCTGTCACTGGATATTTAGATTGTTTTCCCATCCTGGCTACTGTGAACAGGCTCCCAAATTCTGTGTACTTCAAAGAACCTGGGATTGGGTTTGGTTTAGTTTTACCATGGGAAAAATATAGCAATCGTCAGTCACCTAGCCAATATATGGAATATTGTCATATGTCAGCACTGCCTTGGGTTTCCCTGGTGGCTCAGCGGTAAAGAATCTACCCTCCAGGGAAAGGAACAGCAGCCAAAAGCAGGTACCGACAACCAGCGGGCTTGTGCCCCTGGCTTTGCAGTGGGTTGTCTCTCAGATCTTTGCCTACTCCCCGGGTTTTCTGTAGGACAGGAGTAGAGGCAAATCAGAGCTGTGTGTGAGCCTGCCTTTTATCCCCCCAATTAAAAAAAGGAGCTGAAGGAGTCCCCCGTGCTCTGGGAGCACCATCAGCTCCCTTGGCTCCCTTCTCCTGCCCACGTTGCACCCTTCAGTACAGAGTCTAGAGGGGCAGCTTCTATCGGCAGCGCTTATTCAGGGGACAACTGCAAAAGAGGACTGTGCGGGCATCCCCAAACCTGCTGGTGGATTCGTGGTGTTAGAGGAGGGCAAGTGTGATAAACTGAGGAGGTGAGCGACGCATCTGAAATCGGAGGGCTGGATCGTGGCGGAAGATGACAGCGGACATCCCCAAGGTCACTATTTGTTTACCTAGCTTCAAAATGTTCTGTGGAAGCTGCATAGACTAAGCCTGCTTTATCTTCCCAAACATGAAACGCTAGGTAAGACACATGTCAAATGAAAATAGCCTTTTTAGTCAATATTTTGAAAAATTTGACAGCGAGTCAAATCTCAAGAGCGTATTTCCTGTGTTCTGTTTACTTCGTTTGAGGGCGAGGGACAATTTACCAATGATTATTTTGTAGCAAACATCAGTCTTGATTGTAAGGAAGCATAGCATAGCCGGCTCTCGGCTTCCTTTCCAGCCACAAAGGAGCAACGTCTTACACGTCCACGTCTTCCGCTTCAAACGTGGATCAGTACCCAAACTTCCACTGGAAGTCAGAGGGCAACTCTTTGTTCCCAGCTCTGCATTGGCCCCATCCTTCTCTCTGCTTACTCACTTTCTTGATTGATGTCTCTACCTCCGTTTGTTCTGGCTTGGCAAGGAGTCGTCAGATTAATACAAACTGGAGGGGGTGTTGGAAGGCTCTTACCATCCAGGAAAGATGACAAAGGTCTAAGCCAGGGCAATGGGAACAGGAATGGATATATGGGCTGGAAGAAGGGGTGTCAAGGTGACAGCTAAGATGCTAACTTGGAGGACTGGGTGGATGGTGAAACCTGTAACCAGTGCAGGAAAAGAAATGGCCCTTTTTTGAAACTGTTGAGTTGAAAGTTGGGTTGAAGGACATCCAGGTGGAGATTTCATAGACAACTGCTTTTGCAAGTCTGGGATTCAGGCGTGACAATGACAGATAGGGTTGAAAATGTGATTCCACCAGCATTTATATTCATGTTCGATAGAGTTCCAACCCATTGCCCCTTACTCCCTACAAAGTTTCCCATGTCATATCAGTAACCAAGGAAATTAATTTTGATTTCAGTTTCTTAAATCTCACCTTTCATCTTTTCTGCCAGAGACAGCAGTGACAAAACAACCTATTGCTGGTCACAAAAAGAGCCGAGGATATGAAACTGGAGGAACTCAAGCACATTGAAGAGCCAAACTGGTGCCCAGTCCAAACTTCCAGGAGCCATAGGCCTTCAGGGTAGCTCTGTCCTTCTAGCTGACCCTCTCTGGCAGAACTGGGTACTTGTTTGGGAAGAAGTAGACCGGTAGCAATTTTATCAACTTACTACATGACCATGCATTTTCTACACAGACAATCGATTCTCAGTGCATCTGGCCCAGAGCGCCTTGGTGATATAATGAGTGAACACCAGAGTCATTGGAGAGATGGTAAAAATCATTCTGGCAGTCAGAAAGGGCTGGGAAGGGCTAGAGAGCATGCAAGAGTGTGCTGCGTTGGTAATGTGGTTGCCCAGAGTGGCTCTGTGACCCAGTGGCTCCAACGTATTGGGAAGCTAGAAAGCTGGAAACGCCAGCGTTGCTGTCTTTCCTGAGCCAGAGCACGCCAGCAGCTGAGAAGCCACACTTCTCTTGTCTTTTCAGCCAAACCACGCTTTGGTCCATGCTGTCATTCCTACCTCCCGATTAGATGCCCGGAGTCCCTCTGCCACCTGCCACTCAGTGAGACCAGTCCAGCTGCCCTGATGTGGGAGGGAGATGGGGAAGGCTGAGCTCTCCCAGCCCAGGAGGAGGTCACAGAGCAGATGAGCGCCCCAGAGATGAGCAGAATCAACTGCTGGGAAGGGAAAGAGAGCTGCCTTTTCCAGAGAGCTGAAGGGTTTAGGAAGCATCATTGCTGGTCACTGTCATTGTGGTTAGTTTGCAGACACTTCATAAAAGCTATGGAGACTTTATATATGAAATAGAGACGCAAATGCCCTTCTGATGGAGTTGGTTTGAAGGCTAAATGAGAGAATGCGAGGAAATCAACTACATAGTACCTGGGACTTAATAAATGCTCAATATGTGGTAGCAGTTACCATCATTTGAGGTATAGGGAAGTGGTTGAGCTCACACCCAGTCCAGTGGTCCAGCTTTACCACTTAACAGCTATGAACATGTGCATGCCTGCTAAGTTGCTTCAGTCATCCAACTCTTTGCAGCCATATGGACTGTAGCCCACTAGGCTCCTCGGTCCATGGGATTCACCAGGCAATAATACTGGAGTGGGTTGCCACTTTCTCCTTTGGGGGATCTTCCTGACCCAGGGATTGAACCAGTGTCTCTTATGTCTCCTGCATCAGTAGGTGGGTTCTTTACCACTAGCACCACCCTAGGAGGCCCAGGAGACACTGGGCGCTTTATTTAACTTTCTAAAGACACAAGTTGACTGTCTCTAAAATTGGATTGACAATGTCTATCCCGGGAGTTATTGTGAGTCTTACAATCAGATAAGTAAAAGGCTTTATTTTGTGGTAGCATTAGTATTATTTTTGGAAAAACCTGAACATCGGGCTCTTTGCATGCCTCATACTTTCAGAGACAATATCCTTTGATAGTGTCAAAAGCAGGTTCTAGCTGGACAGTACCCACGTCTCCAACTTACAGTAAATCTAAGATATGCATTAAGTTACAGTGGGTTTGGCAAATGCTTTCTATAAAGGGCCAGGACTAAATACTTCTGGGCTTCATGGGCCATACAGTCTGTGTCCAAACTCCTCAACTCTACAACTGTAAGTCCGACAGCTGCCATAAACAGTGTGTTAAGCAAATGAGAATGGCTGTGACTGTGGCCCCATAAAACTTGATTTACAAAACAAGCAGTGGGCCCAGTTTAGCCCGTGGTCAGGTTGCTGGCTCCTGACTTACACGTATGTGTAGAGCTCACTTCATAAGCAAGCAGGTGCTTGTTGATGTGGCAAAATTAAAGGAAAAGTCAATAAGGACTTCACCCCTTCGATCCCCCATAAGGTGTTAAATACTAGAAATTCTACTATTAGAAAGTCACTTCTTTGAATTAGGCATTAGTCCATGGAGAAAGAAGAGAAGCTTAACAAAATGCAGTTTCAAAGACTCATAGATAAAGATCAAGCTCTAACTCAAACTGGAATATTATATCCTTTTTGAACTGATTTGCCTTGGCTTTGCTGGGAGGTACTCATTGGAAAAGACTCTGATGCTGGGAGGGATTGGGGGCAGGAGGAGAAGGGGACGACAGAGGATGAGATGGCTGGATGGCATCACTGACTCGATCGATGTGAGTCCGAATGAACTCTGGGAGTTGGTGGACAGGGAGGCCTGGCGTGCTACGATTCATGGAGTCACAAAGAGTCAGACACGACTGTGCAACTGAACTGAACTGAACTGAACTGAACCAAGCACTTGGAGGGAGGAGAAGTCAAAATGGGAAGAGGAAAGGGGAAGGTGAACGGGTTTGATTAGGACTTTTTCTCAAGTCTTTCAGATCAAGACAGATGCCTTCTGCATTCCAGGCCCACTTCCAAGCCAAGATTTCTTCATCACAAAGAGCAAACCAATAGAGCAAGTCCTTCCCTGCTTTCAACAATTCCTAAAGCTGGAATCCTGAGTTTTTCATCTCTTAGAATGATAAGTGAATCGCTTCGCCGTACACCTGAAACTGACACAGCATTGTAAATCAACTATACTTCCACTTAACAGAAGAGAAAAATTAATGAAATAACTGAGCAAGGGGGCAGTTGCCTTCCTGGGCTGCAGGTTTGGTGCACAGAGGGCCTTCTCATCTTTTCCCAATTCCACCTCTCTCTCTGCCCCTCCAGTGAGAGCTCACTGCTTCCCCAATATTGGGAGAAAGAGTCAGAATTCAGGGTAGGCCTGTGGGGAGGGGGGAAGTCTATTTTTATGTAAGGTTAAAGTGATGTTAGGGGCAAAATATGGAACTCATTTGTGGATCCGGTGAGGGCTGCTGGCTGTTGATAAAGCCTTGTGGTATGGGGAAGAGCGGACAGTGGCGACAGCCTTTATCTGGGTGATTGGGCAGGAAAGCTATGTATTTGTGGGGATCACTGGGTCCAAGAAGCTTTAATCCATTTCCCTCCCCCAAGGGCAGCTGCAGACAAAATCCTGTAGATCCAGAATGAGAAGGCCATTCCCGAGTTGCCACTGGATTGTTTCACCCCTCAACCCTCAGATGGTCCCTTATCCTATCACAGATCTGTCTTCACCATGTTCCCCAATGCCACGCTCTCTGGACACCACCTGGAATCTCCTTGCACACTCACCTTCCCAGGATCACCTGGCCCTTTAAGGGAGGCTTCATCTGAGCCCCTCCAGAATGTATCCATCCCTCTTTTCCAGGGGCCTTAAGCAGCTAGAGAGCACATACATGTCCGTGAATCTACCCCTCCTCCACCATGACCCCATCAACCCCGTAATATTACCCAACAACAAAGCATCTGTAGGTAGGTGCTCAATGAATGTTTGTAGATTTAACTTACAATTGACAACTATTGTGCTTACATCACATGAATGATCACCCTGCTGCACTATGCTCATGGGAAGAACAGAGAGGAGCGTGGAGAAAGGGCAGGAAGAAGACTGGACTAACTACTAGCCCCTCCCCCTCTCCCCAGCCCTGTGAAAGTGAAAGTGAAGTTGCTCAATCATGTCTGCTCTTAGCGACCCTATGGACTGCAGCCCACCAGACTCCTCCATCCATGGGATTTTCCAGGTAAGAGTACTGGAGTGGGGTGCCATTGCCTACTCCAGGGGATCTTCCCAACCCAGGGGTTGAAACCAGGTCTCCTGCATTGTAAGCAGACACTTCACTGTCTAAGAGAGTGGTGAATTCTAAGAGGGAAGCGGGATTAAACATCCCTCTAGACTCCTGGGAGCTCTGAATCCTTCCTTATGGATTCGCTGCTGCCCCCAGCTTTTGTAGCTTAGAAAACCCATCTGACACTTCCGGTTGGTTGAAGTAGAAGTGGAGATGATTCGGCAAATCTAGTTCAGTTGTTTTTGTTTAACTTTTTAATCCATAGTGCAAATGTGTGCTAAGAATGTGTTAATTCTTGTGTACCCAAGTAAAGTGATGAAAAAATATTCTAGGAGTCTGTCATTACATTGAGGAGATTCCTCCAGATCGGGCCCCCCACCATCCCTGCCCTCCCTCCCCCGCCCACACAGGACATTGACTCCTCTACATGTTACAGGGGCGCGTGTGTGGGCACCGAGAAGGTCCCACAGAGCGTCACGTCTCCAAGGGAACAGGGAGGGCCCCAAGGGATGGTGAGAGACACTGAGGGTGCCAGGGCAGCATGGTCACGCTGGGCTTTCCTTGTCCCCTGGTGGCAGGCAGAGTGGGACAAAGGTCTTAGATCTTGGGGACAAGTGAACTCAGGAGGATATGAGACGAGACACAAAGAGCTGTCCAGTGTATGGAAACTCCCTGCCGGAAGGGTGGTGACTCACCAAATGTGCTAATGCTTTCTAGTCATGCTCCACTGCAGAAGTGGATTTTTTAAATTCAACAATTCTTTTCTTCATTCCTTCATTAACCAACTCATGTACCTCCTAAATGCCAAGCACTGTGATAAACAGAAATAGCCCTGGCTTCCTGGAGCCATGGAAGCACCTTCTTTACCTTATAAGGAAGCACCTGCATAAGCACCTAATGCAACCCCAGCCTCCTCCCTGGCTCTCCACCCCTCCTGACACTGCACCCCATCTGCTTGGACCAGTCACCACAAATCTCACACTGCAGGGCTCTGAGACTGTGGGGTGGCCCTAGAAGAGAATGTGTCTCTTCTAAGGGGGAAGTCTGGCCTATACCCTAAACACTGCTTTGTGCTATTTCTTATCCCGCCATCAGAGTCATCACTCCAGGGACATTCAGACCCAGAACAGTGCTGACAGCTCACTGGAGTCCAGAGTGGGATCCTCTACTCTTAAAGTCCAGGAGCAAAGGAAGCTACAGAAGCTTGGACATGCCTCAGTGTCTTCAAATTCGGAGGTTGTCAGTTGAGAAGGGTCCCAAGTCATTTCTTATGGGCTAAGGGGAGACAGGAAACTAGTAATGCTTTGTATTTATGTTTCATCCATTCATTACGTCATTTGATTATGGCTCACCAGGGCTTCCTTGGCTCCGAGGGTATAGAATCTGCCTGCAAGGCAGGAGACCTGGGTTCGATCCCTGGGTCAGGAAGATCCCCTGGAAAAGGAAACAGCAACCCACTCCAGTATTCTTGCCTGGGAAATCCCATGGACAGAGGAGCCTGACGGGCTACAGTCCATGGCTCTGCAAAGAGTCGGATGTGACCGAGCAGGTAACACTTTCACTTTCACCATGACCATGACAGCATGTAATTATTTCCATTTTACAGATGTGGAAACTGAGGCCAGGAGATTCAATGGCTCGCTGAAGGTCAAACAGGCAGTAAGGGGTAGTTCCAGGGCTAGACCACGTTCAGGTCAATATAACCTTGGTCTTGGCCTGTGACTCAGCCTACCCAGGCGGTCGTCCTTCAACAACTGACCTGTGAGCCCAGCGTTGGCAGCTGATCACCTTCACTCACCGTGTGGGACACAGTGGGCCTTAGGACCCAGGGAATTCCCTCCAGGTACTTTAGCTGAGTATTGTCAGTGGGCAACATGCCCGTGCCCTCTGCTGCCCTCCATCCAGCACCCTCCTCCTGCACCTAGCACCATGCCAGCTCACTCCCGGTAAATTCAGTGTTTTTCCATTTCAGCGAGCTCAGCCTTTACTTTGATTTGGGTGCAAGCAGCTGCAGGTGCCCCAAGTTATTATGTGGCCTCGTCTCTCCCCGCATTGCCATCCATGCTTACTTGCTGCTCTGGACTTTCGATTCTGTCAAGATGCCAATAGGCTGGGCCGCCAGGCACCACAGCTGACAGTCAAATCTGTGATGCTGAACCCTTCTTCTGGAAAAAAGGGCTAAAGAGGTTAATACACTCAAGTCGGGATAAACACACCAGCTGTTAGAGTTTCTAATATTTAATATCATTATCAAATAAATAACTCAGGAAGAAATCACACACACACAGGGCACAGAAACCCGCAGCAGCCCTCCGTTGCATCCACAGTGGTTAAAGAGAATATTAATAAATTATCTTAAAAGCCTCCACAACTGAGCAATGGCCAGGATACAATTACGACAATATTTGCATGTTGCCTGCTCTGCTTCTGTCCACATACCCCCTCCCCCATTAACAAGTCAGCTCTGGAGAGAGGAATTTGGGGGAGCAGAAGGAGACAGGGAAATGTATCAACAGTTTCAGGTTTCCCTTTTGGTCGGAGAGGATCTCCGCTCCGATAACCTTTGCTTTTTGCTTTTCAGTGGGAAGATTTCAGATAGATCTCCAGCTATTAAAATGGATCTCCACGTTACCTACCTACAGAACACAAGAAGAAAGGTGGGGGGAAGGAAGAAAGTGGATTTGGACAAACAGCACATGAATAACGAATTTGGGGGGTAGTGGGTTATTGAACTGACTGACCAGTGAATGGTGCTGGCGCTTTGCTGCTGCTGACTCTTCAGTCCACTCGGTGCGCAGATACCAGTTAGAGTGACGAGCATCTATTTTTCTCTTGTAGTTCTAGCTCCCTGATTCCCTGAACACTCACACTAAGGTTGAGCAGGACAGAATTTTAACAGCCTGTTAACTGTGTCAGGAAATTGCGAGTCCACCTTTTTTTTTTTTTTTGCCCAAGCTCACTGGCTGCTTTTCACCTGGGCTCAAGGAAGAGAAAATGATGATCATTGCATTTGGGGGGAAAAAATGAACATGGGCAAATTTTTTTTAAGGCTCCAACAAAATGTTTTCCAGGTCACAAAACACTGAGCAAAATGAGCTCCATATCTAGTTTATGTTGGATATTATAAGCGAAGCTGGTCTCAGCGACTCTGTTAAGGTTCCATGAGCATTTTTTGAGATAAAGCCTTCATTTCAAGGGGCCAGGCTTGAGCCATTTCCCTTCTCATCAAGCAAAAACCTGGCATCCTGTTTGTCTGTCCAGATGTATTTTTGTTTGGGTTTTTACACTGTTTGATTGAGATCAAGTCATGAATTTCCGCTCTCTGGATGAGCAGAGGAATGGCGATTTATGAAGTCTGAGGATGTCGGTTGTTTAGCTCAAAAGCACAGCCAGATGAGTTTGAGGGTGAGGAAAGGCTGCACTGTAGGGGCACCATGGCCAAGACCTGGAGCAGCTTCTCTTTTACCAACTTTTGAAAACCCAAACGGGAAAACAGTTTTAAAACTTTCCGGTCCTTGTGGATGTATGGGTGACATCGATGGGATGGAAAGAATCCCAATAATTTCAGGGGGATCTCTAATAAGGCTTACATAGTAATTTTCTGTCATCTGGTATCTGGGCTGCCGAGGTGTTTGGACAGTCCACACACGTTCTGGTTGATCCTGGGACTGGAGGGCACAAAAATGACTCCTGTCCACACACCTCTGCCTTTGGGTCCTTGATCAACTTCCAATGGCTCGGTGCCTCCTTTGCCCACTCAGGCATCCTCTCCAGGTCTGGCCAGGTCCCTCGGTTCTTCAAATGAATTTTTCAAGCGTGTAGAAAAAAAAAAGAAGCCCGGTAGCAGGGATGAAGGCAAGAGTGATGGGCCTCCCTACCTGGGAGACCAAGTGAGAGGTAGGGGTGTCTCAGGGTGCTCAGTACTGGGGTGGGGGTGCTGACTCCCAGCTTCTGGCCATCGAGCACCCTCTCCTCTCATCCCAGGGTGCTCAGTGGAATATGGTGCTTATTGGAATATGGCCTGAAGTTTAGATATTCGATTTTTTTTTTTCTATTTCTGTTCAGAGGCATCTGGATTAGAGAGGAGACCAAAATTATTGCTAGAGTCATAAGTATGAAGGTGAGGAAGGGAGTGAGTAGGAAAATGATAGCAGGGAGAAAAAAAGAGAGAAGGTGGGGGAGAGAAAAGAGAGAAAGGAGAAACAAAGGGGGCAGGATGGGTGCAAAGAGGGAGAAGGAGGAAAACCAAGTCCGGTTCCTTTCTTTCTTTTTTGTATAGACACATGTTTTCTCTCTCTCTCTTTTAACTTTTTGTTTTGTATTAGAGTATAGTCGATTAACAACGTTGGATAGTTTTAGGTGGACAGCAAAGGGACCCAGCCACACATATACAAGAACGTGTTCTCCCTCAGATTCATTCCTCTGCCATCCAGACTGCCACATACATTGAGCAGAGTTTGCTGTGCTACACAGTAGATTCTTGCTGGCTATCTATTTTAAATATAGCCATGTGACCATGTCCATCCCCAACTCCCTAGCTATCCCTTCCCCCGACCCCACCCCTGGCAACCATAAGTATGTTTTCCAAGACTCTGAGTCAGTTTCTATTTTGTAAGCTCATTTGTTTCATTTCTTTTTAGATTCTGCATATAAAGGATATCACACGATATTTGTCATTCTCTGTCTGACTGACTTTCACTCTGTATGAGTTTCTAGGTGAGTCCATGTTCTTGCGAGTGGCTTTATTTCACTTTTTTAAATGCTAAGCCCAGTTCTTAAGTCCGGGGCCGTGCCATCTCAGCTAGACCCTGTGCCTTGGCACTAGTGATGGGCTCTGCCCGAGGTCTTCTCACCCTCTGGGGCACCACCACCTCCTACTCACATTCTGAGGTTCAGATCCAAGCCGTGTGCTCCCCGGCAGAGAGCTGAGTGCACTCTCTCCCCTCAGCTTCACTTCCCTTGTCCACAAGGCTGTCTGCCTTTCTGTCTCCCAGAGCAAGAAAACCTGGGGTTACTTTAGAGCCTCCCCAGCATCCTGGCCCATCCTGGGTTCCCATCAATGTTTGCTGAGTGAAGAAATGAAAGAAATGAGGAATAGTTAGTTAGGGCTTTACCAAATACTAGTGTAAACCTAAGAACTCTCTTCAGATAAATTTTATTTTAATTAGATTTGCTAATAACAATAAAAATAAAAATGAAGGGTGAATCAAACAGTAGTATTGATGGTCACTCTCAAAAGAGTTCTCCCTATTTTAACAATAGCTGCTTGTAATGGCTTTTCAAAATAGATCCTATCTGTCGTTAATATTAAAATACAAAATGAATCATATTCTGTTGATAAGCTTCTGAAGAAGCTGAGTGAGGTCCTATTTAACACAAATAGGCATACAAGTAGTTTAAGATAACTCAGTTTAACTATCAAGAGAACTAGATGAATGTGAAGTTTGAGACTTAAAGACAATTTTTTTTTTCTAACCCATGACCACGCTGACCCTCGGAGTTCATTACACCTGGGATCGGGTCAGCTCAAGAAACAGGAACTAAATAACAAGGGTGCCACCATATTTATCAAACTTTCACTTCCTTCCACTCTTGTCTCATGATTTTATTCCCAGAAGAGCCTTGTAAGATACGGAAGGAACTGACTTCCCTGCCCTTGATGGAGGTACAGAAGACCTGGGAGCTGATAAAACTTACCCAAGGCAGCTGGGCAGTGTGGCTGAGGAGCTAACCCATTCCCCCAACTGGACTACTGCCGGGAAAAGGGTAACATGGATCCAAGGTCCATTCTGAGCAGGAATTGCTCTATTAGCAGGGCCTGGTGCTGTGTAAAGGTGAATTGTTGTTTAGTCACTAAGTTGTGTCCGACTGCTTTGAAACCCCAAGGGCTGTAGACTGCCAGGCTCCTCTCTCCATGGGACTTTCCAGGCAAGGATACTAGAGCAGGTTGCCACTTTCTTCTCCAAGGGATCTTCCTGACCCAGGGATTGAACTCATGTCTCTTGCATTGGCAAGCAGATTCTTTACCACTGAGCCACCAGGGAAGCCCATAAAGGAGGATGTTAAGCGGCTTTTCTGGTCATCTTCAGGGTAATAAAGAAGAGACGGGATTTAGCAGAAGGACTGAAATTAGATACCCAGAAGAGCTTCTGGTTCCTAGGATGATTTTAAAAGCTGGAGTAACTTTAGTGAGTGTGTTAGTGAGTTGAGCTCTGCTGCAGTGATTTCCTCTATAGAATCACACACGGCTTAGGCTCCATAGTGCTGATTCTCACCGATTTCCAACTCCAAGGAGGTGAAGGGCGAGCAGGCACTGTAGCCTTCACTCTAAATTCCCAGCCTCCCTCCAGTTTAAGCCCCATGCTTTATTTATACGACTTTTTTCATGTAGACATTTTACTCTCCTTGCTGCAGAAGGTGCTATCCCCAAACTGCCTCCAATATTCCTTGTCTGTATATTTTATTCATATGGATCCGTTATTGGCCCTAACTTTCTGAAAGAGCTGAAATTTGCCCTTGAGGCATCAGATGGAGTAGTCAGATTGTCAAGTGTGTCTCCTAATTGAAGTGAACACTGGCACAATATTTGTCGACTGGAAATAAACAGCCCCAGTGAAGTAGCAGCTTCACAGCCTTCGTGTGTTTGTACCGGTCTTGCTGAGAGTTGAAAGAGACATGCAGAGAGGGAATCTATTTCTCTTGGAAAGGAAAACTTTGAGGAGGGGAATTGTTCTTAGACTCCGAATCTCCTAGAGCCAAGCATGGCTGACCTGGGGCAATCGCGGAGCAGTCAGCCAGGTTGATTTCCAGGGCTCCTCCCTGCCTATCTTCTCCCTCCCACTTTGCACGCCTCTTCCTTCAACATTCAAGGGTTTAGGATCAGCCTCCATCAAACCCCCCTTACTAGCAAGTCTCTGCTGTCGGGGTTTGAGGAACAAAAAGCAAACGTGATCGAATCAGAAAGGGGCTAATGACCATCACTGTCTCTTCCTGATGTCTCATGAGCCCCCAAAACTTGAAAGCTCTGATTCTGCATGACTGTACAAGCTGGCCTCAGCCTCCAGTCGTCCCTCTAGAACAGCCTTGCTGTGAACATTCTTGGGGGACAGGACCCCAACTTGGGGAGTCAGTGCAAAGCTTGTAGAGTGCAACTTTAGTGCTGAAGTGTTGCTTCCAACCAAGGTCACATGGCAGAGCAAGCAAGTGAAGGCACCCAGGTCAAGTCCAAAGCTGAACTCCCTGCCTCTCCAATCAAGCAGTGGAAGATCACAGGTGGGCTGAATGAGTCCCCTCCACACTTGGAGAAGTCAGGCTTCCTCCTTCCCACTGCTGTTTTGCTTTCCTCAAAAGACCAATCAGAAAGTAGGCCATTTCCTTCCATGAAGGGCCCTAAGAGGTGGCTCCCTCTCACTCCCTGATCACCCTTGCCTTTCTCTGGTCCATTTCAGCAAGTTCCTAGGCCTCGAAACCTTTGCTAGCACCAGTATTTAGGGATACTATCATGAGTCTTATAAAGTCAAATTATGGTTTTTCTTCTTTGTTGTAAGTTCTTTGCTCTTTAGGGTTAAATTAAACCAAGTGGTGCTGGGGGTGAATGCACAGCATAGATTCTAAATGTTAAGTGTGACCTCTCCTTGTGGATCCATGGCCTTGTTCCCTTAAGGCAATTCCAAGCTGAAATGGTTGGATTTGGGAAAGTATTTCAGAGAAGAGAATTATTTTTAAATGTAACTCAAAAGGTTAACAGGTAGCCAGCCAGCCAGCAACCTAGCATACTTATGTGTTAGATCAGCTCTGTAGCTAATGGAACCCAGCTTCCCAACATGTTTTTCTGAGATGAAATTAAATTTGTAGAAGCCCAACACTTGACTAAGGATTGTTTAACATCTAATTCCTTTTTTCCTCTCTGCATCTTAAAAACTTACTATTTGTGAGAACTTGGTTCCAGAAAAAGGCAAAACAAAGAAGTAGTGATGGCAAGAGTCAGGGGTAAGAAATCAGTGGTTCCTCTTCTACTGAGTCCAATTAATCAGTAACTGCTAACCTGTGAGTAATTGAAAAACAGACTGCGCTGCCGTCACATGGCTTATAAAGACTTCCTCAGGTGACATTCCTTGTGGGTTGGAGATGATAAGAAAACAGAATTTTCCAGCATGGACTCTTACAGAAAGGCTGAAAATGTGTCAAATTACCTTGTGAAATTGGTTCCCTTGTAGAAAAACTTTACAGTCTCTCTCCTGTTCTTCTCAAGGACCTCCTAATGGGCAAATCTAAAGACATTTTCTAATTTTTCACTCTCCCTGACATCTCCCCTACAGCACTTGATATGATCGACCATTCTCTTGCACCTAATAAGGACTTGCCTCATAATGAACCCTGTGCTGATTATATATCATGACATGGACACAGCGATAAGCATCTCAAACATCACTTGTCCTGCTTCCATCTCTCCCGGGTGCTCCTGTTTGGGCCTCTCTTCCTCCCCTTCTCACTCTTAAATGATTCATTCACTCAGGTTCTGCACTTGGGCTTCTGTTCTCTCCTGCAAAGAGTCTCTCCTCCGAGGGGAGGACTTCCACACCTGTTATCTTTGGCTTCCCGGGCTGTTCAGTTTAGTTCAGTTGCTCAGTCATATATAACTCTCTGCGACTCCGTGGACTGCAACACGCCAGGCCTCCCTGTCCATCACCAACTCCTAGAGCTTGGTCAGATTCATGTCCATCGAGCTGGTGATGCCATCCAACCATCTTATCCTCTGTCGTCCCCTTCTCCTCCTGCCTTCAATCTTTCCCAGCATCAGGGTCTTTTCCTAGGTAGCTCAAATGGTAAAGAATCTGCCTGCAATGCAGGAGACCTGGGTTTGATCCCTGGGGTCAAGAAGATCCCGTGAAGAAGGGAATGGGTACCTGCTCCAGTATGCTTGCCTGGAGAATTTCATGGACAGAGGAGCCTGGTGGGCTGCTGTCCATGGGGTCACGAAGAGTCAGACACGACTGAGTGAGTAACGCACACCATTCATATACCTTTCCCAGCCGTACATTTTCCACTGCTTGCTGAATATTTCTACCTGTGTGTTCCACCAAACCTCAAAATGACTGAAAACAATTTCAATCTATTTCTCTGAAACATGGCTTCCCCTCCTGATTTCCCCATTTCTAGTGATGCTACCCAAACTCTAGTCTTCATATCCGCCTGGGAAGTCCCTGGTCTTCATATCATAAATGCTTTCTTCTCCTTCACCTCTTCTAGTTCCTCAAGAAACGAGTTCCATTGATTCTTGCTTTGTCAGAGCTCTTAATTTACCTTTCCTTTTGGCTCCCATTTCCATGATTCTAAGTCAGGCCTTTTCACCTGATACCTCAGTTATTATGATGTCCTCTTAATTTATTTCTCTACCATCTTCAGTCTTGTATATCGCTGCCTGATTAATCTTAAAACCTCACTTTCTTCAAATAACACCCCTGATCAAAACACATCACTGTTTCCCAATTGGCTGATTCTGGCATATCAGGCCTTCTCAAATCTGTCCCAAATCCACGGTTCCCAGAGCACATCCATTATTCCTGAGTGCAAACTGGTCTCTTCAGTATCTTTGAAACAGAAATTGCTTTTGTTCTGTTTTGTTCCCTCTGCTGCTATCTTTTTGAAATACTGTTTGTCTCCTCTGCCTGATGTAAGTCTTACGGAGTAAACCTTGGTAGGTCAGTGGTTCAAAATTTCTTTAAACATAATACTTGCTTCCACTCAGCAATTGTTTGCTGAGCATCTGCTCTGCGCCAGCTCATGTTCTAGGCACAGAGATTGAGAGCCGAACCATCAGTCAAGCCCCTGGTCTCGTGGCGCTTATACTGGGGAGGGTGGGGGACAGACATAAAATAGAAAATAAAGAGATACTTTCTGATCATAATAAATGCTACTTGATCTCAGCAACCCGCTTCCTGAAAGAGAAACAGTGAGTCTAAGAGAAGTTAAATGCCTTTCCAGAGATCACATAGTTGGCAAATGACAATGCCTGGATCATAGATCACGTCTTCTGTGTTCTTTGCTGCTACTGCTGCTGCTAAGTCGCTTCAGTCGTGTCCAACTCTGTGCGACCCCATCAACGGCAGCCAAACAGGCTCCCCCGTCCCTGGGATTCTCCAGGCAAGAACACTGGAGTGGGTTGCCATTTCCTTCTCCAGTGCATGAAAGTGAAAGTGAAGCCGCTCAGTCGTGTTCAACTCTTGGCGACCCCATGGACTGCAGTCCACCAGGCTCCTCCGTCCATGGGATTTTCCAGGCAAGAGTACTGGAGTGGGGTGCCACTTTGGCTTATCTATATTCCTTTTCATTTCTTTAGCCGAATGTGAAACCCCTCAATGTCAGGTCAAAATTCTCTCAAATTTGTCTTAGCACTTAACACCCTCCTGGGCATGCTGCTAGTGCCCAAAGGTCACTTGTAGGGAAAAAGAACTGAGCGAAGCAGAAGGCGACAAGCCAGACGGCAGCAGGAAGAAGTTGTGTCCTTATTAGGTCTCAGATACAGAGCATTAATTTTTCTTATCTGAGTCCATGCATCTCATTAGTATCACATGCATCTCCATATCACTTAGTCTGCTAAAGAGTAGTCTAGAGGGTTCATAAAGATGCTGTCAGGGAGGACTGGCTTTGCTTTTCCACTAAATTTCCCCCACAAGTAACAATTCCATCATTCGGACAGTGAGCATGACCCAGGGCGTCCTCAGTGTCTTGCCAGCTCCCTAGTCCTGACGGTGACAAGTAAGAACCAGAGAGAACTCAGCGGGACCAAGACTGGGAAGAGCCAAGGCTGTTTGTTCAAAACAATCTGTAACTGGTTCCTTTCTCCTCCCCCTACACTTTTGTCAGCTATTCTTCTGGAAGAAAATAAATAGGAGAAGGAAGAAGGGAGGGAGGGAAGAAAGTGAATTTTTCCTAACTTCCTATTTATAGATTCACAAAGCTGAACAATAACTGTCTTCAAGGAAAAGGTTGGGGGGTGTTGAAATTGCATTTGTAATAGTCTCCTTTACATCTAAGTGATGATTCTCTTTCCTTCACACCAACATTTAATGGACTCGATATTGACGATTACAGCTTAACTAACAAAACCTGTAGAGAGGAACAGCACTCCCCCCCTGCCCAACACACACAACTCTGATCTCTCTTTAAATTATTTTCCATTTAGCGTAAATCCTATAGCCTGCCATAAAACTTTATTGAATAGCTCATTTGAGCAGAGAATACTTCTGAAAGAATATTAGTAAACTCTTTCAATGGAGTCAAAACACCAAAATGGAAAATTCAAGTTTTGAAGAGAGCCATTAAGTGTGATTAAACCTTTAAAAAGCAGAGAACAACGCCTGTAGAACTCTATTTAGCCATTTCATATCTTTAATTGTCCAAAGATTTACTTTAAAAGCACAGACATGAAAGGATGCTGAATGTTACAGTATTTCGAGGGGGAGAATGAAGATAAGCCCTGCTCACCAGCAAATGGAGCTCGGCCCAGAAGTAGGGCCAACAAAAGCGGCGGGGACCTGCTTCCTCCCGCAGTATATAGAAAGGGGGAAATAAAAAGGCATCAATTCTTGACTCAGCTTTGAGGAACACAATTGGCATGATTAGGGATCCAGAGTGGGAGCACATTTAAGCAGCGGTGACATCCACCAGTTAGCTGGTAATTAGGATGAAAACCGAGGGGAAAGAAGCTGAGAAGCAGGAGAGGGAGAAATGGGAGAAACTGGGGAGGGCACTTTGAAAGGTAGTTTTCAAAATTTAAGGAGGTGAAAAATCATTTTAGGAGCTCTTTTTAGCATCTCCTGTTCTAAACTCCAACCTCAGAGATTTTGATTCAGAAGATAGAGGGTGAGACCCAGGAATCTGAATTTTTAAGAAGACTCCAAGGTAACACCCCTGCTGGGGTCCTTGGATCAGTTTAGAGGATGTGGGGGAAGAGCTGGGGACAGAAATATGAATGAGAAACACCGCCTGGAAGACAGAGAGGAAAGCTTTCTCATATGACAAGCATCCAGCATCTAACTCTCCTGGCTCCTTCCTCACTCTCAAACACACAAGGCAACCAGGTAAGGAATCAGCTGAGGAACTGAACCAATGGAGGATATTAGCAAGGGAGGATTCTTTTTTTTTTTCTTTTTCTGGAAAAGGGCAAGAATGAAAGAAAGTCAAACAATAACAGAAGGATGAGGGGAAGGAAGAGAAGAGGAGATTGGTGGGAGGAATAACTGGCACTTAGGGAAGCAAAATTTTGTGTTGACTATTTTTTAAAATCTCCAGGAATGGACATGGACAAAGCACTGTGATGATATGCTTTTATCTAAATGGAAAATACATTTAAAAAGAGTCATGTCGTATGACCAGGTATTGATAAAGTAGAATAGAAATCTGTAGCGTTGTGGACTGTTAGATTGCTAAGCAGCTCATGACAGTGTAGAAATTTGTGTTTTCCAGCTCTGCTCTGTGACCCTGAAGATGTGCCTCCAAGGTCAACCCCCTCAAAGAAAGCAAGAGACGTCAGGTTGGGAGGGGTCACCAGGCACTGCCCCTGCCTCCACCAGAATATCTGTTTCAAGTAAGATTCAATTTAAACACAGAAATGATGCTAAACCCTTTTGAAGTTTTGGTTCTAAGTGTTTTTAAATTCCGGATTCTGGCCATTTCCTTTCATTTGCAGGTGCAAAAACCGAGGCCCTGAGAAGCAGTGTCTTTGCCCAAAGTCACTCCATGGTTTGTAGTATTTATATCCACGCTTGGAACACCTGGTCCCTTGTTGGGTGAGCACTCTGCCTCAGCACCTAAACACCTGCTTTCAATACTGAAACTTGTCAAGCAAGTGTGTTTTACAAGACTTTGTTATTATATGTGGTTGGAACATTTTATGGGTCATGATTGAATCGATGGCATATCACATTTGTGTGATAGCAAGTTATGTAGGGTTGCCCGAGGGTTATTCTCTGTGCTTTGGAAGCAGAAGAGACCCAGTGAAGTGAACAGAAGTGAGTGGGAATCCTTGGGTCAGAAGGGTGTGAGTGCCACACCTGCTGATCACTTGAATGCACAAAGCATCTGATACCCGCTGCAAACTCTAGACCCTTTCCTCTCATGGCAACCCAGCAAGGCAGCTAAATGACCCTCATTTAGCCCTGGAGAAGATTGAGGCCCAGCAGGGTTAGCCAAGTTGCCAAATGTGTTGACAATTCATAACCAGGTGACTTCAGAGCCCAAGCCTTTTGTACTTAATTACATTGTCCTCCCGACAGTGGGACATTCTGGGCTCTTCATGTCGTTCTTTCACAGGCCAGACTCACTTCCCTTTGTGTGCTAACAGTTCCAATATATGTGCTGCCTTGAGAGATAACAGTACATTTTTAAAAAAGAATAAGACAATAAACAATTTTCAATTAAAAAACAACAACTTGAATTCAGACCTTCAGGAAGAGTCACTTAAGAATGTCCTGGGCTATTCTTGTAACACTTGACTTACAAAGAATTCTAAACCAGTCTTTGGGATTAGCACATTCCTACATAGAGCTCTTCATGGCTCCCACTTTTCTGCTCCTTTCAAGTCAGGAGGTCTGGAGTGGAGAGGGCAGGAGACACCCCAGTGAGGATAAAGCTTAGGCTTCCTTTCTCAGCTGTGAAAGCCTGGATCCGGGCTGGGAGGGGCTTGGCAGGGGCAGCCGTGGCCATGCCTCTGCACACACCTCCTCCTTGATACCTCCTCTCTTGCTCTTTTCTGTTATAAAGATGGTTTCTTGTTGTTTAGTTGCTAAGTTGCGTCCGACTCTTTTGTGACCTCGTGGACTGTAGCCTGCCAGGTTCCTCTGTCCATGGAATTCTCTGGGCAAAAATGCTGGGGTGGGTAGCCATTTCCTTCTCCAGGGGATCTTCCCAACCCAGGGATAGAACCTATATGTCCTGCATTGCAGGTGGATTCTTTCCCATCTGAGCCACCAAGGAAGTCCCTATAAAGATGATATGTAATAGAAAGTACAGAAAATGGAGAAAATAATACTCAGAATCCTGACAACCTATCATGTATCTATTTTCATCTTGGTAAATTCTATTCCTGTCTTCTGTCTTTGTAAGTATAGGTTCTCCATAGTTACAGGCATCAGGATGCCTGCTATGTAGCTCAGTTAACCCCACTTGCCTCAATGTCGCAGACTTTGTCCAGGAGGGGTGTGGTTAGCTTCTCTTGTTTCCTCCCTAGAGCTTCTCTCCCTTCCTTTCTTTTGTTCAGCCCCCTGTTCCTTCTTTGTCACTTACCCTCTCTTTCCCCCACTATACTGTTCTCATGTGACTGATTTATTGCAATAATTGCTTTATTGCAGTGGTCTGGAATGCAACATCTCCATTTCATGCCTACACACACACACACACACACACACACACATTTACATATATTTGAGTTGAATATCAAAACAATTTCAAAAATTTAAATACTATTCCAAGCAATAGAGTCTAAGGATGACGTATATGCTTTAGGGCATTCCTAAACTTCAAGTGTAATGTCCTTTGTTCCCCAAACTTGCTGACGTCACTCTCAGAGGCCTGGAAGATCCAAATCTGATCTAGAAGTGCATTTCTGGCCTATTTATATTTTAACGTTTGGGAGGTCAAAATCAGGTGACAAGGAGTTGATACCTAAGAATTTCAGGTTGCTACCTACTCAAACTTTTCAATTAAATAGGTTAACGTTCACTAATGACTTGGCTATCATTTATGTCTTTGCCTACAGGTGTGTATCTACATGGGGCTTCCCTGGTGGCTCAGACGGTCAAGAGTCTGCCTGCAATGCAGGAGACCTGGGTTCTAAACCTCACGATAAATTTCTGGGATCCCTGGAAATAAAGATGATACTGAGTTCTGATTGGGCCTCACCTGCTTTCTTTTCCAGGAGCGCATGGATCAGTTTCAAGTGGTCACCCATCTTGGGTCACTCTCACGCCAGATGCTTCCTAGAAATAACCCCAGGATAGATGGGTAAAAGAAGAGATGTGGGTGATTCTAACAATGAATCTGAATCCAGGGCAAGCAAAAGAGTGACAGCAAGGCTCGGTGATCATGAGGGTGGGATGGGAAAGGGGGCAGGTCTTGCATTTCCACAGCATTAGGAGCTGAAGTGTTTTGCTGCTTATAGATAATCAGAAATGATAGTGATACTAACAATTCAGATGGTTCTAAGCAATACCTTCTGGGAAGGGTAAGGGGACTTTGTATCTTATTCTCTGAATCCTGGATTTAGTTCAGTGGAGGTATAATGTAACTCATGTAAAGATTGTTTCATGTTAGGAAAGATATATAGAATCACAGTTATAGCAACTGATACTTACACAGTCCTTTAAATATACAAAGCACCATTATATCACTTATCCTCACGAAAGCAAAGAAAACATTCTAAGTAGAACGTGAGGGAGCTGACATTTGACAATGAAGAGTTTAGCTGAAGTTTATATGATGAAGCTTTCACCAGAGCAATTAATATAAACACTTTGCAATGATAAGTATTTAAAGAGGAGCCAAATACGCCCATGGGAAGCCTAAGAAGTGCAGGCATTGCTGAAGAGGGCAGTGTGAATGAGGATGAACATTCAAAAGATAGAAGGGGAAGATATCTGGGAGGGGTGGCTTTCTTGATGAGAAAACATTGCCAGCTCCAAGTACTCTAATAAAGGTAAATTGCAATTTACTTCTTTGTGGTTCAATTTCCTTGGCAATTATTATATTAGAGTGACACTTCTATTGAATTATGTGTTTCAATTACTATTAAAAAATCGAAGTTCTTAAATTCCAGGAAATTATGAATGCGGCTTCTGGAGAGCTCTACCTCTGACACTCCAAGGATAGTATCGTTTATCTCCTTAGCTCTTAGAGGCCCATTATGCAGCACGGGCCAGGAAGGAGGCCGTCCACACAATAGTGTCCAACATTTTCAAAGCACTTCTGGTGGATTCGACCATCTCTGTGCTGAGTTTTGCTAACCCCAGGTGACCGGCTGCCTTTCTTTGCACGGGACACAATGCCAAACAGAAGCATTAACTCTCGCAATGTCGCAAGAATCTGACTGCATTATTCCCTGACCTCTGCAAAGATAATGTGTCATTTGCTGTACAGAAATAAAAGTTTTCAAAGCCGTTGGAAATAGAATTGTGTACGCTTCGCTGGCTGAACCGCCTTTCTAGGGTTTATTTATTTGGCCCTTTGGAGCGAGAGAATGGGGGAGTTTTGGCTGGGGGACCACGGAGGGTACCTTCTTTCCCCTCCTGGACGATGGAGTGGTTTCTGAACGCTGGATTGGTGTGGGCGGGGAGGAGCAGCTCCTGGGTCACAAAGCCCCTTGATGGAGGAGCAGGAAGGCCCTGTCTGGTGTCTGAACGGCCCCCAGGCAGGGCTCGGGGAAATCTCCTGGATGGGTGCATATTTACCAGAAGTCAATAGTGCAGTGGGCTTTGGTTCGATGCTAATGAGGCCAAGGTTATACAAGGGCCAACTGGTTTCCTTCTGTTCCCTCTACTATAAAACGCCTCCCATCAGTGGCCAGACCTCCTGCAAATGCAGGAAGAGGGGGGCGATGGTAATGACAACGGGCTGGAGGCTTCTCACAAACAGATGGCTCCCCAGCTGTTTTTGCCGACGGGTAACTTTTGTTGCCACCACTCAACGTCCCCTCGAAAAGATTCTGTCCTCCAAAGCCTTTCCCCTTGAGTTCTCCTGGGAGGCATCTCCTGGTGACAGGGCCTCTCCTGGGGACTGTTCTCCAGTAAGGTAACGTGTAACGTGTGGGTTTTTTTTTTTTTTTTAATTGCTGATGTAGAGAAATCTCAGGCTCTGTTGAGTGTAGAAGAGGTTGGTTGACACCGTTTCCTGACTCCCTGTTTGACTGGACTTGAAACACCATTCTGTCTCTTTCTTGTTGCATCTGTGAGTTAGTTCCCAGTCTGATTCAGGTACTCAGCGGCTCTTTGTTTTCTGATCTATGAAATGGGCATTTTAACTCCGGTCCTTGCCAACTTGCACGGTTGGTGGGAACCAAGGCAGGAAGGATGGAAGCAGTTTGGGGAAGTGTCAAGTACACACTAGTAAGAATTCCAGGTCACTCCTGCTTCCACCCTGACGCCCATCAAGGCCCAAGGGATTGGTGCCAGTCACCTTGGTTCCAGAGGCCGACGCATGGTTCTCTACTGACACTGCATCCCAGACTATTTCGAGTCCCAGTCCCTCTCGTTGGGCTGGCACGTCCTTCATTTCTGGCAGTAGCAACAGAGATGTCTTTGAGGTCCTTGTCCTTCTCCTTGGCACGCTGTCCCCACTGAAATCTCCCCCTTCTGAGCAGATCTTCCCTAACTGTATCGGTCAGGGTTCTCCAAAGATACAGAATGTGTGCATACGTATATGATTTATTTTAGGAACTTGGCTCAGCTGATTGTGGAGACTGGCAAGTCCAAAATTCCTAAGACAGGCAAGCAGGCTGGCAACTCTGGCAGGAGGATGCTGCAATCATGAAACTGAATTTCTTCTTCTCTGGAAAAAAATCTCAGGTTTGACGCTTAAGCCTTCAGCTACTTAGATGAAGGCCACCCCACATTACTGAGAGTAATTTTCTTAGCTGGTTGTAGCTGTGAACCACTTTTTGAAAATACCTTCACAGCAGTACCTCTACTGATATTGGTACTGGGTGCTGTAGCTCAACCGAGATGACACGGGAAGATGATCACACACCGAGCTTCCACAGATGACTCCCTAAACTCGTCTCTCCGGTAAAGCTTTCGGAGCAGCTGTTCTCTCCAAGCTGTTGGGATGGGTGTGGCCTCCTCCCTTTTTCTTTCCTTGCATGCCCTTCCTCCAGACACACTAGGCCTTCAAGCCCCTTTCTCCCCGCCACTGCTGGCTGACTGTGCCCTGTGGAGGTGACGTCAAGGTCTCATCTCCTAGGAACCATTCATTGTCCTTTCAGCAAGTTATCAGAGAAAAACTATAATTAATATTTTATAACCTCGGCTGAGGTAAATCGGTTACTGTGTAGCTTGTTTCCCTTTGGAGAGTGGAGGATTGGGGTTAGAGGTAAGCCAGATGTCACTTGTCAGGGAATTAAATCCTGACCCCAAAGTGCAAACCTTCAGTCAGTCTCCGGTCCTCCTCGGTGCAGTCTGGGTATGGATTCAGCGTGACTTCAGAGAAGTGAAGGGCTGATATGACTCCTTCATCTGTGCACCTTACTGCTCAGCCTTTCCAAAAGCACTAGGTGCTGGGGAAAAGCCCAGAAAGTCTCTCTGGGGCCCGGCCCCTGGGAAATTCCATCCTAATGGTAGAACAGACAGGTAAACAGAACAGTAGAAATGCAAGGTGGGCGCATGTTAGTGCAAATGAGAAGCTTACATGTTAGTGCAAATGAGAAGCATACACAGTGCTCTTGCCTTCATAGGTAGAGTTTTCATACACTTTGAACAGTGAACTCTAAAACTGCAGGCTCTAATCAATCTTCATGCTTATCTAGTCCACGTGTGTAGTTCTTAGCAGACTTATCTTCTCTTTCATGCTTTGTTTGGGGAAAGAGTTAGGTTAGTTTGCGCTTCTTCAGAGCAGACTACTTGATGACTCAAGAAATCTGTCCCATAAATAAACTTACTAGAAAAGTGTGAGCAGTGAAGCAAGCAGTGGGAATTAAATATGAATTCATTCCACAACTACAGAGTGAGTAAGGACAGTGGCCAATGCTGGGTGAGGAGTGGGAGGCCCCATGGAGACTAAGGCTTATGTTCTCTTGGAGAGTCTAGATGGCAAACGTATAGAATGGAAGTTGCTCAGTCGTGTCTGACTCTTTGTGACCCCATGGAGTATCCAATCCATGGAATTCTCCAGGCCAAAATATTGGAGTGGGTAGCCTTTCTCTTCTTCAAGGGATCTTCCCAACCCAGGTGTTGAACCCAGGTCTCCCTCATGGCAGGTGGATTCTTTACCAGCTGAGCCACTGGGGAGACCCTTAGGTCCTCTTGGAGAGTCTAGATGACAGAGAAGTGCCTTATTAGAAAAGTAGGGTGGGGAGTAGGAGGTTTGAGGGGTGCTGTTTTCCTGAGGGTAGCCAGAGAAGTCCCAGAGGGGGTTATCAAAGCAAAGACTCAGAAGACGGGAGGGAGGAGGTTAGCCGTAGGGAGCTGGGAGACTGTTCCCAATGCACACTATTTCCTTAAAGGATAAGGGCAGATCATAGTAACAATACATACGGAATAATCCCTACAAAAACACATGTGTTTGTGTGTACACAATAAAACTCTATAAATGTAGATATGCACGTGTTTAAATTATATATATATATATATGTTTACATGTTTAAATTATATATATGTATATAATACATAGATACTGTGGCTTGGTATCTCGGACCAAAGGGCTCATGGTCCTGAAGGAAGGACAGGAGGGTCAGACTCAGTCTGCCAGCGTCTGGGGTGCCCACAGGGAGAGTTTTCATGTGGGACTGCTCCGCCCAGGCCACGTGAGCTGTCACATCTCACCGAGGGTTCTGGAGGCTCTGGAAACTCTCTCAAGCACTTCTGTGTTTAGTTTGGGTGTTTGGAGGGTTCAAGAGTGTGTTGACCTCCATTTTTTTCTTGATTCACCACTTCTTGGGATCTCAGAAGCTTCAGTCTGAACATTCTAGAAAGGCGAATAGGAATAAGATTCAATTAATGCTAAAAATTGCAATAAGTATTCCCCATTTCAGGAGCATAATAAAAAGATGAGAGGTTGTAACTAAAGACCAGAGATGCGGTTAAATCATACTGGTTACACTGTGATCCTGAGTGCCCTAAGGCGGCATAGTAACTGAGCGACTAGAGGAAGACAATAGTCTTTGCCTGGAAAGACCCAAAGGGCCCCTTAAATCTTTAATAAACTCGATGTGTAGATGATTCTTATCTCTGAGCAATTCTCCTTCACCTTCCTTCATCAGCCCCCAGTGCTGAGTAAACAAAGTCACATGTCATATGACATTTGTTTTGTTTGTCTGTGGATTCATGGTGTTTGTCCTTCTTTCTCTTTCAATGCCCTATGACTCCATCTTTCCCAGATGACAGGTGTATTGCCTTTGCTGTCTGTTGTGGCCTAAAAACTGGGTTAACGCTTAAAAAGAATCACAGCTGAGTTGTCGTCATGACTAGGAAGTTGAGAGGAAGTCACAAAATCAATGTGTATGTGCCCTTGGCCTTGTGACCATTTGGTCCATAACAATGAATGAGTTTGTTAAACAGACTATTAATCTTAGTCAAAAGACTTCAACTAAGGACTCCCCAGGTGGTCCAGTGGTTAAGAATCTGCTTTCCAATGTAGGGGATGCAGGTTCGACCCCTGGTTGGGGAACTAAGATCCCTCTTGCCAAGGAGCAACTAAGCCAGCGCCACAGCTACTGAACTCACATACCTCAGCTGGTGAGCCCATGTTCTGCAAACTACAGAGCGCTCTGGACCCTGTGTATCACAACTAGAGAAGCCTGCAATTAAGACCTGATACAGCCAAAAAAAACAAAACAAAACAAAACAAAACTTCAACCAGTTGCCACATGGAGATGCCCAGAAAAGTTCAGGCTTTGATAAGACCAATATGCTTTCACTTCTTCAAGGATAAAGGCATCAAATTATCCTTATAGAAAAGAATTGTTTTGTGTCTACAATAACAAGGAGAAGGCTGAGGATGTGTCCTTAGTATGAGGTCTTAGTCAGTGGAAGAGTGGGTATATGTATGTCTAGTAGGTTTGTAGGAATTGGGTAGTGGTGGTTTAGTCACTAAGTTGTGTTCAACTCTTGTGACCCCATGGACTGTAGCCTGCCAGGCTCCTCTGTGCATGGGATTCTCCAGGCAAGACTACCGGAGTGGGTTGCCATTTCCTTCTCCAAGGAGTCTTCCTGATCCAGGGATTGAACCCGGGTCTCCTGCCTTGCAGGCAGATTCTTTACCGACTAAGCAATGAGGGAAGCCCATAAGGAAGAGAACATGTGTTTTGTGACTCAGCCAAATCGAAACAAAACATGTAAAATTACTTACTAGTGTTAAAAACTTTGAAAGGCCATGGAGTGAAGAGTTTTCCATTAGAAAAAGCAAAAAGAAATGGCAAGGAAGACAGACTCTGAAGACGCATCTCTGGAACAGAGCAAAAGAGGTATATGGTTTATGTCTCACTGAATTGCCTAGAACTTGATCACTTGATCCCCAGGTAGGCTTTTGAGCATAGACAAACAGTGTGTTTTCCAAATACATTGGGGCAGAAAGCGGGAACTATCCCTCCAACCCCAGCTCTACTCCTAGTACTAGACTGCATAAGGGGTGCCACAAATGTAAGAAGTCTTATCTATAGAAGCTCTGTGCAGAGGCCAGCATATAGAAATAAATGGAGACCCAGTCCTTGGCACAAGTGGAGTCATATTTGCAAAACTATGTAACCCAATTGAATTAGGGGAATTACGACTCTGTTATAGAGCTGCAGACTGGGCCAAGAAGATCCCTCTATTAATAAATAGTTAATTTTGAGTTTTTAAAACTCCAGCCTTTTCCAGATTCCAACCAGCCACCTATGTCAAAGGTTATATCAAGAATCATAAGTTGGAAAGAAAGGGGGATGACAACTAGAGCTTGAGAGCTGGCATTCAGGGGAGGGATGTCGTTGAAAGAGACAGGGAGATAGCAAAAGACACTGAGAAAGAGAAGACAGAATATGACGATCTAGCGTTCTAGGTAATAGCAAGGAGGTCATTTGTGGCCTTTACGAGAGCAGTTTAAATAGAGAAGGTTGAAGGCAGATTGTTAGGAGTCAAGTAATAGTTGGTGAATGAGTAAAAGGAAAAGGTCAGTGTAGGCCACTCTATCCAAAGGGTTATAGAAAGAGCTTCCTTCAAATGCTAGGAAGATGGAGCTAATGAAGGTGGAAACTCAGGGCATTAAAGAGGTAATTCATAAAGCAAAATTCTAGGTGATGAGATCCAGAAGACAGGCATGTGGCTCATCCTTGGATGGAGGGGGGAATCCTTACAGTCTGGGAAAGGAGGCTAGGAAAAGTAGGACGGGGTGGGAAATGTAAGGAGATCGTGTCAATTACCCTCACTCTTTTGCTATGAAATTGGAAGCAATATAATCTATGAAGAGGTTGGTAAAAGAAACTATTGATACTAAGGACATGTGATGGAATCGTTGACGGGTACTGAGGGACAGCTGAGACTGGAGACCAAACATCAGATGTGGCACTATAGCATGGTTCATTTACTTCTCCTAAGGGACACTCACTAGCCTGGTTTCAACAGTAGAAGAGGCAGATGTTTGATTGAGTCTTATGGTGTTAAGCAGATGCAGCTAAAGAACACTTTAACAAGAGAACTGAGGTTATGTGATGCAAAGTCGCTTCAGTCATGTCCAACTCTTTGTGACCCCACGGACTATAGCCAGCCAGGCTTCTCTGTCCAAGGAATTTTCCAGGAAAGTAGACTGAAGTAGGGGGCCATGCCTTCCTCCAGGGGATCTTCCCGACCCAGGGATCAAACTGGTGTCTCATATCTCCTGCATTGGCAGGCGGGTTCTTTACCACTAGTGCCGCCTGGGAAACTGAGGATATGCGTGGGCATAAATGAAGAGGTGACCCCTCACCTCTTCATTTATGACAGACTATTCAATGAGGAGGACTCAGAACTTTGGCTAAATGGAAAATGAGCCATTTTTGTGTTGTGTTTTCATTTATCATCTTGCTATATTAACACAGTTCCATCAACTGCTGGAAAAAGCTCTCTGGCCAGCGAGCCAAAATTTCAGAACCTCCCTTTTCCAGAAGTGCCTAATCAGGAGACTTCAGACGTGATGGATGAGACTCATTCAGTGGTTTAATTCAATAAAGGTTTATTTCTTGCTCCTGCAAAATTCTCGGGGGTTGTGTGACTGTGGGGTAATAGGATTAGTAGTTACTCCTATCTTCAGGCTCTGACATCTCAACATGTAGCTTCTAAAGGGGCTGAAATGATGGAGTGGGCATACTGATTATTAGCACCTCAAAGAAGAAGTGCAACACTTTGGTCACATTCCCATGTACACAAACTCATCCCAGACCCCAATCCAACTGAAAAGACAACTAGAAATGAAAGAGAACATGCACAGATGTTCCAAGAGCATCAAGCATAGCTGTTAAACTGCGTTAACAACCAAGGATCCCATAGACGTTACCTGTACTGAGTGAATTTCAGGGAGCATGACTCTTGACCTGGGGAGAAAGACCCAGAAAGTGAGAAGGGGAACATGCCTTGGGGCTGACTGTGTGCACACGGGGACCAGACCAAGTGGCTGAAAAGACAAGCCAAACAGTGAATCTGAAATTAAATACTGTGTAGAGAAACGGAGGCAAAAAGGAGAATGGAGAGGAGGAGGAGGAAAAAGAAAAAGCAACAGAAGAGGAAAAAAAAAACAAAACAAAAACCCACCAGGTCATTTGGTGAAGCTCAAATGTGGCCATAATTATTCTCCCCTCCAAATGCGGTCCAACTAGCGTCTGACCACAGGAAATGGAAGCACAGATAAAGGAAGGGCACAGTAGGAATGGGTCGAGACTTTCAGCCTAGCAGTCCACGGGAGACACAGTCAGGCGAGGAAGAAGTTGGAGGAACACATGTTGTCAGCTAAGCTGCCCTCCTTTCCAGGATGCACTCGGCTTCCTGGGTCTTCTCTGGCTTCCTGTCTGGCTTGCTCTAACTCACCCTCTCAAAAGCCCTGGGTATTTATTGTAATTATTTAAAATGTCGTCAAGATCCAAAGACACTGGCCAGCCACATTCAGCACCGGCCCCCCTCTTGCTGGGAGTGTGCTATTTCTTTTTAATTTGCTCACTCAGTCCTGAATAACTTTTCAGAGGGCTCCAGACACCGCAGTGTGACAGCTAAACCAAGGCGCATCGGATGCGATGGAATCGCTCTACAAGCAACCTTGCCAAAGGCCCTTTTCGATGCACAAAGCTGGCTCTATCTTTGTATATTGAGGGAGCTAAATCAATGTTAAATGCTTGGCTCTTTTCACAGGACAATGACCAGGACCTAAGCTGCGTCCTTCCTTTTTGATTGACACTTGAAACGCAGCGCGGGAATCAGCCAGAGGCGCTGCTACAAGCCGAACCCTCTGCTGGGATAACCACTGGTGACATCTGCAGAAAGACCGACAAAAGGCAGTTGAAAGCTGTGTTTGTTGCTTTCCCCCCTCAGATCTCTGGGCTTTCATGGAGCTCCTTACTTGCTTTAATATTATGATTCAGCACCTGGCTTTTTTGAACCTTGCTTTAAACTTCAAAAGGCGAGGTGGTATTAACAAACATGAAACGGAAAAGTGGCGGTAGTTTGATTTACTGTTGTCGTCTTATCAAGGGGTTTTTTTGTCACCAGCTGCCACTTTCTGTCATCTTTGGAACCATTATCATTTCTCTAAAATCTAAAAGACTCCACTTAATAACAGCTTTGAATACAGGCAGGATCAGTAACATACACAGTTCTGGGGATGACAGGACCGTCAAATGAAAAGAAAGATGTTGCCAAAAAAAAAAAAAAACCACAAAGACCCAAACCACACAAATAAGAGCCATAGTACTTTCTAGTGACCTTGATTCCAGAATTAAACAAATCAAATCCAATTCTATTGTTCATTTTGAATCCCATTGTCAAGTTTCCTTGAGAAGTTCCTTTTTGTTGTTAGGGTTAGTGGAGAGGGGAAACAAAACCAAACCAAACCTCAGGCCACGACAAGGCTTTGCTACTTTGGGGAGAAGAGGAACCTCTGCTATCACGAAAGGGCTGTCTGACCTCAACCAGTAACATGGCTCAGCTAATTACCAGCTCACTTTCACTGACTTTCTAATACTTCGGGCACCCACTTGATGCTCACAGCCAGACCAGCCTTGCAAACTGACCAGGGAGGAGGTCACTTCACATCCTGCTCTTTCCTGAGGATGGACAGCTCTGAGTGGTCCAGCTGAACCCTCAGGACTTCGCGGGATCCCAAGTTTCGGTGTGAAAGCTGGGTTACCCGGAGTAAACCCACTGATTAATCCTCCTGAGGTTCTGCTTGGAACCTCAGAGACATGAAATCAGTTAGAGCCACAGGGGGCCTTCAGATCACCCAGTCCAGTGGTTTGGATTCTTCCGAGAAACTTTGTAAAAATGTGGCTGCCTCCTTGAGCATCCTTCTCATGTAATCTGAATCCAGAATGCAAAAAAAAAAAAAAAAAAAAAAAGTTCTGTGGTTGATTCTGATTTCCAGAGAGAATGGAAAATCAACCTTTACAGAGGAGGCATCTGGACTCGGAGGACTTAAGTCAGTTGTCTAAGGCTGCACAGCAAGTCTGTGGCAGAGCCTGGCTGAGACAGGGCGGTGGGAGCCCTGTGGGGCAGACTGCTCTTTGAAACCTGAACCCTGAGAACTGGGTGGTGCTGCTCCACAGGGAGGGGCTGAGCATCACTTCCCAGGATACAAGTGACAGTCAGGCAGACTCCTGCTTCCCCGTCACTCTCCTTTGCCATCCTAAGTTAGCATGACTCCATGGACTTTCTGATCCCGTTAGCAATGGGTTTCTCTCCTCCTTCTTCCCTCCATCCTTAAGGCCTTGAGATCCTGGTTGTGGGGGAAATCATTGCTGACCCCTGACACATGTTGTGGAAGTGAAAAATACGAGAAAGGTGAAGTTGTTCATTTAGATGTTCAAGTACAAAACCTTTCCTGTGTGGCTAGATCGGATATGTCACCTTCTTGAAACTAGTCAAATATATTTGGCCATCTGTTTCTCTTTTATGATTTAGTGGTTCCTAACTTGCAAGGAGATCCAACCAGTCCATTCTGAAGGAGATCAGCCCTGGAATTTCTTTGGAAGGAATGATGCTAAAGCTGAAACTCTAGTACTTTGGCCACCTCATGAGAAGAGTTGACTCACTGGAAAAGACTCTGATGCTGGGAGGAATTGGGGACAGGAGGAGAAGGGGATGACAGAGGATGAGATGGCTGGATGGCATCATGGACTCGATGAACGTGAGTCTGAGTGAACTCTGGGAGATGGTAATGGACAGGGAGGCCTGGCGTGCTGCAATCCATGGGGTTGCAAAGAGTTGGACACGACTGAGCAACTGAACTGAACTGAACTTGCTACTTTATTATGTATGTATTGTCAGTTGTAGCATCAAAAGCCGCATGCATTATATAGTTCTTTTGACAAAGGCAGTTATGTCAAATTAGACATATAGATGATTATCAAATAGCCTGGGGTCTGGACCCAGGGAACCTAAGTGGTCTGTCTCTAGCTGGGAAAAGGGATTGTCTCCTGAAAACCCCCAGGCCTTCAACATAAGAAAACTCAGGGGAGGCAGTCTGCAAATGAAAGCGAGTATCTCTGGAGTTGTCAGTGTGTCTGTTTCTGAAATACAGAGCCTATGAAAGCTCTATGAAATAGGAAAATAAACCCCAAACAAAACCATGAACTCTTTTAGCTGTGCAGATCAGGACTATTTTGATGATACAAAGCAATGTAGAGATAGAAGATAATTTTATCTCCATGCCAATGCTAAGCGAGTGATAATAGTGGCCTGAAGGGCTAGAAGAAGAAAGATTCTGTGTTTGGTCATAAAGTTTTCATGACTGATTAGCCGTGTCTGCCATGGCTGGTAATTTCAAGACCTAGGAGGGTGGCTAAGACAAGTTTTGGAATCATCCATGAGTTTACAGCCTCCTTCTGTCACTACCTATGCGAGTTTGGACAAATTGCTTAGATTTAGTATTCTAATCTGGAAAATGGGCATAATACCTCATTCTGTTTTGAGAGTTGAATGGCATGATAAAGGTAATGCCATTTGTATCAGGTGCCAAATAAAGTTGAAGTTTTTCTTATTACTGTGAAGAGAACAAACCCTGCAAAGTCTCTATGGCATTCTTATGCAGAGGCAACCCAAGTACCTGGGGTCATACTCTAAGCAATGAGACCAAAGAGCTCTGAGCCCTGAGAGCATGTGTGTACCCTTTGCTTTAGTCCAACAATTAACAGAGGAAGGAAGGAAGGGAAAGGAAGAGAAGGAAGGAAGAAAGGAGAGTCGGAGTGAGGGAGGGCAGGGGAAGATAAAATGACTCGACAACAAAATAGAAGATTGGCAGAGATAGCAAGGAGTTGGTGGGGAAGATTAAAACTGGGACAAAGTATCAGAAATTCTGAAGCATAAAAAGGTCTATTTTTGAATGTTTTTGTTGTTTTATTTTTTCATAGTACCAGCGATGTCAAATCTATAACAAAATTGTTCTCTTTTGGATAAAAAGATGATTTTTCTCTCCCCTTGCCCCGCTTAAACCACACCTCATAGTCATTCCCCTTTGTTAATATGTAGTTCCTTATCTCTGAGCTTCACACTGTGAAAGGGGCAACCTGGAAATGAAACTCTGTTACAGTGCCGTGAGTAGAGACCCTCTCACTGGGACTCACAAGACACAGACATCAGCCCCCGCTCTGCACTCTGGCCCGGTGTCCTTGGACAAGGTCAGGGAGCCAGTCTGAGACTCCATTTCTTCTTTTATCACGTGGGAATAAGAACCGTCCCTTGCTAACTTTATTTTTTTAATTTTTGTGTACTTACTGTGGCTGTGCTGGTCTTTGTTGCTAGGCAGGCTTCCTCTGGTTGCAGCGAGTGGAGGCTGCTCCCCAGTCGCGCTGTGTGGGCTTCTCACTGCCACGGCCTCTCCTGTTGCAGAGCATGGGCTCCAGGGTGCGTGCGGGNTGTACTTACTGTGGCTGTGCTGGTCTTTGTTGCTAGGCAGGCTTCCTCTGGTTGCAGCGAGTGGAGGCTGCTCCCCAGTCGCGCTGTGTGGGCTTCTCACTGCCACGGCCTCTCCTGTTGCAGAGCATGGGCTCCAGGGTGCGTGCGGGCTTCAGTATTTGCAGCACGCGGGTGCAGTAGTTGCGGCTCCTGGGCTCCAGAGCACAAGGTCAGAAGTTGTGGCACATACGGCCTAGTTGCCCCGAGGCATGTGGGATCTTCCTGGAAACTGAACCCATGTATCCCGCACTGGCAGGCGGATTCTTTACCACTGAGCCACCAGGGAAGCCCACTTGCTAACTTTAAAAGGTTATTTTGAGGAGGGCAAGGAGGTAACAACACACATGGAATACCCTTGACAACTGTATGTTTGGTGCACATGTGAAGGGGTGATGACGCTACTCCAGTCTTTACATAGATTCATCCACCTTCTTCTTCATTGTCTCCATGCTGCTCCCCCCCACTTAAATACCTCCCAATTCTTCCTTCTTAGTGACTCGAATTTTAACTGGACGTAGTGATTCATTCTTTTGAATAACCAATTAGCATCCTCAGACTTCTTTCAAACAAACTTATAGTCTTATAGGAAGTGAGACATATACTTAGAATTAGGCTAGACAGAATTTCTTGAGAAACCAGAATGAAGAAGCCAGGATGCGGAATGGGGAGAAAAGAGAGTGAAAATGGGTTTGGCACAGCTGTCGAGGGGCAGACTGACAAAGGCCGCGGCGCGGCTCCACCACTTCCAGCTGCGTGCACTATGGCAAGTTCACCGGCCTATGCATTCATTTGTATTATTGTCCACTCTGTGTCAGGCCCTGTCCTAGGTGATCAGAGCGTCAGATTCCTTACCCTTATGAAGCTCACTTTCTACCGAGGAAGATAGAATATAAACCGAGAAAACCGATTAAAGTAAGCACGAAGAAAAACAAGTGAAAGCTAGCATAAAAATAGCTAAATCAGGATAAAGGGAGTATGAGAAGAGCAGGATAGGGCAGGAAAGGAAAGTTCTTTAGGGAGGTAACACTTGCAGTTCAGTTCAGTTCAGTCCAGTCACTCAGTCCTGTCTGACTCTTTGCAACCCCATGGACTGCAGCACGCCAGGCTTCCCTGTCCATCACCAACTCCTGGAGCTTGCTCAGACTCATGTCCATCGAGTCGGTGATGCCATCCAACCATCTCATCCTCTGTCCCCTTCTCCTCCTGCCCTCAGTCTTTCCCAGCAACAGGGTCTTTTCCAATGAGTCAGTACTTTGCATCATTTTACCTCAATACTGATGAAGAAACGGCATGAGCCAGGGGAAATTCTGAGAAAAAAA
>SJYV01051397.1:35301-52813 GCA_006410875.1 Neotragus pygmaeus | reverse complement strand
TTGTGGAAAAGTCTTCAAGAAATGGGAATACCAGACGACCCTACCTGCCTCCTGAGAAACCTGTATGCAGGTCAAGAAGCAACAGTTAGAACCAACATGCAACAGACTGGTTCCAAATAGGAAAAGGAGTACGTCAAGGCCATATATTGTCACCGTGCTTATTTAACTTATATGCAGAGTACACCATGAGAAACACTGGGCTGGATGAAGCACAAGCTGGAATCAAGATTTCCAGGAGAAATATCAATAATCTCAGATATGAAGATGACACCACCCTTATGGCAGAAAGTGAAGAGGAGCTAAAGTGCCTCTTGATGAAGGTAGAAAACGAGAGTGAAAAAGCTGGCTTAAAACTCAACATTCAAAAACCAAGATCATGGCATCCGGTCCCATCACTTCATGGCAAATAGATGGGAAAACAATGGAAACAGTGCTATTTTCTTGGGCTCCAAAATCACTGCAGATGGTGACTGCAGCCATGAAATTAAAAGACACTTGCTCCTTGGAAGAAAAGCGATGACAAAACTAGACAGCATATTAAAAAGCAGAGATATCACTTTGCCAACAAAGGTGTGTATAGTCAAAGCTATGGCTTTTCCAGTAGGTATGTATGGGTGTGAGAGTTGGACCGTATAGAAGGCTGAGCACTGAAGAACTGATGCTTTTGAACTGTGGTGTTGGAGAAGACTCTTGAGAGTCCCTAGGACTGCAAGGAGATCAAACCAGTCAGTCCTAAAGGAAATCAGTCGTGAATAGTCATTGGAAGGATTGATGCTGAAGCTGAAGTTCCAATACTTTGCCCACCTGATTAGAAGGAAGAGTTGAGTCATTAGAAAAGACCTTGATGCTGGGAAAGACTGAAGGCAGGAGGAGAAGGGAATGACAGAGGATGAGATGGTTGGATGGCATCACTGATTCAATGGACATGAGTTTGAGCAAGCTCTGGGAGATGGTGAAGGACAGGGAAACCTAGTGTGCTATAGTCCATGGGGTTGCAAAGATTGGACATGACTGAGTGACTGAACAACAATATATACAATGGAATACTACCCAGCCATAAAAAGGAACAAAATAGTGCGATGTGCAAAGACATGGATGGGTCTAGAGATTGTCATACAGAGTAAAGTAAATCAGAAAGAGAAAAACAAATATCATATAATATCGCTTATAGTGGAATCTAGAAAAATGGTACAGATAAACTTATTTGCAAAGCAGAAATAGAGACACACATGTAGAGAACAAACATAAGGGTACCAAGAGGGCAAGGGGGTGGGATGAATTTGGATATTGGGATTGACTTATATACACTACCATGGATACAACAGACCAGTAATAAGAACCTACTGTATTACACAGGGAATTCTACTCAGTGCTCTGTGGTGACCTAAATGGGAAGGAAATCTTAAAAAGAGGGAATATATTAATATGTATAACTGATTCACTTTGCTGTATATAGCAGAAACTAACAGAACACTGTAAAGCAACTATACTCCAATAAAAATTAACTTAACAAAACAAAAGCAAAAAAGACACCTACCAGAAAAACTTCCATGGGAAATTCAATGGGGTACTGATTGAAGGAAATTCTGATACATTTGTTGATTCTCAGAGCAACAATAGCTGTTAGAAATAGTAAGATGCTGGTGGAATTAGCTTTAGGGAGACCTAAACAGTAGTTAATTATGTTCTGAAAGAAAACAAAATTACAGAGGCTTAGGAAAGGATGTAATAATTGCCTAAATCTAGAAAATGACACTTTCTAAATTAGTTCAAACAGAAGTCCCTGGGCAAGGCTGCTGTGCATAGAGATCTTTATGAACATGATTAGAACAGGGAGAGCAAGTAGGTGGATATATAATTTTTTAAGTTGGAAAAGATACATTAAAAGACAATAATGTCCAACAAGAAGAGAATACACTTTCTGTGTTTCAGCATAATGGAAAGGACCCAGGAGTTCAGTTTGCCCAGACCATGTGTGTTTCCCTTGACTTCTGGGCTGTGGTTGCATTCAGGGACAAGTTTGCATTTTATATTCTTAAGATGCTTCAGGAGACATGTCTGTTATGAGTTACATGATGGGAAGAATTATGATAGATACAGTTATCTAAAAGACCAAATTTTAACATAAATCATGTGAGTTTAAAAGGCTGGGGGTGAAATGATTAATGCAACTGAGAACATGGTCCAACTGGCACCTGCAATTAATCAAGACTGTACATCTAGAAGAGGTGAAATTACCTCTAGGACCTTCTTGACCCAGCCGCCTATGCAAGAGTCTTTTCACTTGGGTCTACTTTTTGGAGGCAAGGGGAGGAGCATCTGTTACTCTGGGTAATGGTAGAAATTACTCACGTAGAAGAAGGCGATGGGACCAGAATTGTAACTGATCATAATTCCGAAGATGCAGGTCAACTGGGACAGCATAATGTGCAGGGCTGTGGCAGCCAGGTAACCATTGATTGCAGCCTCCGGAATGTAAGTGACAATGAAGCCAAAACCTAACATGCCCATAGACAGCTGTAGGGGGATTCAGACGGAAAAGAAAACCAGAGTGAGGAGGAATGTCATCAAACCAGCAATGACACTCCATTAGGCCATCTCCAGAGGTTCCAACAAAAAAAGTTAGCTTAGGCCCCTTTGATGATTTTAACTTAAAAAGTTGGGCGGGGGGAGCTGTGCTGGGTCTTTGCTGCTGTGCACAGGCTTTCTCTAGGTGTGGCGAGTGGAGGTTACTCTCTAGCTGCAGTGCGTGGGCTTCTCATTGCAGCGGCTTCTCTCGGTGTGGAGCACAGGCTCTGTGTGTACAAGCTTCGGCACACAGGCCCACAAGTAGTCAGGCTCAGTAGTTGTTGGTGCACAGGTTTAGCTGCCCCGTGGCATGTGGAATCTTCTCGGATTGGGGATCAGATTTGTGTCCCCTGCATCGGCAGGTGGATTATTTACCAGAGGGCCACCAGGGAAATCCCCTTTGATAACTCATTTCTCTTTCCCTAATCAACTGAAATTGATGAGCTAAAAGCAGGTCCTTGGTATTGATTCAGAGGCTCCTTTACAAACATAAAACCACACTCCTTTCTTTCTTTATGAGTATGTAAGCCAAGGTTCTTACCCTAGCATCTACTGATCTTGTGGATGTGGGGTAATCAGTGACAAAGTGATCAGAAGAAGACTTGGCTTTTTTAAAGTTCTTTTCACTAAAATCTTCTTTAAAAATACTTTTTATTTATTTATTTTTGCGTGTGCTGGGTCTTAGTTGCTGCGTGGGCTTTTCTCTAGCTGCGGTGCAAGGGCTTCTCATTGAGATGACTTCTCTTGCTGCCAATTACAGGCTCTAGGGCACCTGGGCCTCAGTAGTTGCAGCTCCCGGGCTCTAGAGCACAGACTAAACAGTTGTGGGGCACGTTCTCAGCTGCTCTGCAGCATACGGGAACTTCCTGGATCAGGGATTGAACCTGTGTCTCCTGCAATGGCAGACAGATTCTTCATCACTGAGCCACCAGGGAAGCCCGAATGGAACCTTTGATAGCCCTCTCCATGACATGTTATCCCTGTGAGAAATGCCGCTTTTCGCAAAGGAAAATATTAAAACAACCTGGGCTCCAGCTTAAATATTTGGGCCTTTGATGTTTAGGAAGAATAATTAAACTGAATTTATGTCTTTCCGTTCAGTTCAGTTCAGTCACTCAGTCGTGTCCAACTCTGCAACCCCATGAATCACAGCACGCCAGGCCTCCCTGTCCATTACCAACTCCCGGAGTTCACCCAGACTCACGTCCATCGAGTCAGTGATGCCATCCAGCCATCTCATCCTCTGCCGTCCCCTTCTCCTCCTGCCTCGAATCCCTCCCAGCATCAGAGTCTTTTCCAATATATCAACTCTTCGCATGAGGTGGCCAAAGTACTGGAGTTTCAGCTTCAGCATCATTCCTTCCAAAGAACACCCAGGGCTGATCTCCTTCAGAATGGACTGGTTGGTCTCCTTGCAGTCCAAGGGACTCTCAAGAGTCTTCTCCAACGCCACAGTTCAAAAGCATCAATTCTTAGGCACTCAGCTTTCTTCACAGTCCAACTCTCACATCCATACATGACCACAGGAAAAACCATAGCCTTGACTAGACGGACCTTTGTTGTCAAAGTAATGTCTCTGCTTTTCAATATGCTATCTAGGTTGGTCATAACTTTTTTTATGTCTTTAGGAGTAAATATAAATACATGTAAAATACGGCATATGTATGTAAATGTATTTTTTAAATGCTATGTAACACACAAGCAAAGGATTTAAAAGGATAGATGCCAAGTTATTAACAGAAGTTGCCTTTGGGGAATGGTTGATTAAAGATTACGGGCAATATTTTGTAATTTATATACTCTTTTATTATTAGAGATTTTTGCAATATACTTGTTCATCTTTTATAATTTTTAAAAAGTGGAAAATTATGGCTAGAGGGTGAGCTCCAATCCTCTTAAGAGGGCAGGTTAAGAAAAATGACAGCCCAGTGAAGAAGATGGGGAAAGAAAAGCAAAGTCTTGAAACCTTCTCTTGTCACTGCTTCATATTCCGCTACACTAGGAACTCTCAGAAAACAAACTTGGAGGAACAAATCTATTAGCTTTAAGAGCGTTTTGCTTCAAAGCTTTCAGTTAGTTGAGCACTTTGTCTCCCTTGATCTCTGGTCATTACTGCCCAGAGGGTTCCTTGACTCTAGAGTCAGGCCAATCCGTTTCCTGTCTTTTCTACGATTGACTGATTTCTCCTGTGTGATGCCCAAACCCCTCTTCCCTCTCTGCCAATCCAGGTTTATCATCACTTTCGAGAGCTCAATAGGACTCCCCTGGTGATCCAGTGCTGGGAATCTGCCTGCCAATGCAGGAGACGCAAGTTTGATCCCTGCTCCAGGAGAACTCCACAGCTGGACCTGTGTGCCTCAGCTGCTGAGCTGGCGGTCCCTGGAGCCCCTGCTCTGTGACAAGAGTAGCCACCACAATGAGAAGCCCACGCGCTGCAGCTAGAGAGTAGCTCCCCCACCCCGCTCCACACAATTAGAGAAAGCCCGCGGGCTGCAACAAAGACCCAGTGCAGTCAATAAATAAATAAAAATTGTAAAAAGAGCTCAATAAAACTTCTCTCCTTCAGAAAGTGTACTGAGTGCGTGTGGACAAGCTTCTTAAACTCTCCGAATGAATAATACCCAACATGAGTGTTTTCTATGGATTACATGATTGACATGCAGTTGCAAAAAAAGCAATGCAGAGATACTGTGTACCCAGTTTTCCCCATCTTGCACAACTATACTACATGCTACAACTAGGATGGTGACATTAAATACAGACAGGATAAAAAATAATTTCATCAGCACTCTCACCTCCCATCTCTGCTTCCAACCTCCATCCTCTGATCTCTACTCATCTTTAATTCCTGGCAACAACTACCCTGTTCTCCATTTCTATAATTTTGTCACTTCAAGAATTTTACATAAATGGAATCATCAGTATGTGAACTTTTCAGTTTTTAGTTTCATTCACTTTTCCTCTTTATTATTTCCTTCCTTCTGCTTATTTTGGGTATAATTTGCTCTTATTTTTCTAGATTCTTACAGAGGGAGCTTATATTATTAATCTGAGACTTTTTCTTTATTCTACTATATGCATGTTAGTGCTATAAATTTCCTTTTCAGCACCACTTTAGCTGTGTCCCAGAAATTTTGGTACATTTTATTTTCATTTACTTCAGTGTATTTATTTCCCTTGAAGTGTCCTCTCTGACTTATGTTGTTTAGAAGTGTGTTGTTCAGTGTCCAGGAGTTTGGAGACTTTCCTGTTAACTTTTTGTTATTGAGTTCTAGTTTGAGTCCACTGTGGTCAGAGAACGCACTGTTTGACTTCAATTCTTTTAAATTTATTGATGTTTGTTTTATACCCCAGGATGTGGTCTCTCTTGCTGTATGCTCCATGGGTTGTTGATAAGAATGTGTATTCTGCTGTTACTAGTTGGAGTACTCTATAAATGTCTCGAGTCCTATTGGTGTTGTTGATGTTTTGAATTTTACTATATCCTTATTGATTTTCTGTCCAGTTGTTCTGTCAGTTGTTGAGAGGAGTGGTGAAGTCTCCAGCTGTAATTGTGGATTTGCATCTGTCTGTTTCTCCATTCCAGTTACATCAGTTTTTGCTTCACATATTTTGGGGCTATGCTATTTGTTGCATACATATGTAGGCCTGCTACATCTTCTTGGAAGAGCAAGCCTTTTATTATTATGTGCTGTCTTCTCTACCTCTGGTAATTTTCTTGGCTCTGAAGTCTAATTTATCTGTTATTAATATAGTCAATCCTGCTTTCCTTTAATAGTTGCATGATATATCTTTCCCTTTTTAAAAGTTTCAACCTAATTATTATTTTTGTTGTTTCTTGCAGATGGCATATTTCTAAATATTTAGTTGATATCTTAAATGTAAATGTTGATATGTTAAGGGTTAAGTCTGCCATTTTTCTGTTTGTTCTATTTATCATCTTTTATTTTTTCTGATTTCACACATGAACTTTTTTAGAATTTCACTTTGATTTATCTATAGCATTTTTGAGTGTATAGGTTTTGAAGTGGTTGTCCTAGGTATTATATTATATATACATAACTTATCACAGTCTACTGGTATAAACATTTTACCAGTTTGAGCAAATTATAGAAAATTTACCTCCCAATATGTTTGTTTATAAAAGAATTGTTTTAAATATTTCTTCCATATGCATTTTGAACCACATCAGTGGTGTAATTTTTGCTTCAACCATTGAACATAATTTAGAAAACTTAAGAAGACAAAGACAACTACCATATCTATCCATGTTTTCCCTTTCCCATTGTTCTTTCTTCCTACTCGATGTTCCAAGATGCCTTCTTTTAGCATTTCCTTTCTGTTTAGAGAACTTCTTTTAGCCATTCTTTTAGGATAGGTCTTGCTGGTGATAAATTCTTTTAGTTTTCCTTCATATATCTTGATTTCTCCTTCACTCTTGAAGGCTATTTTCAGAAATGCTGGGCTGGATGAAGTACAAGCTGGAATCAAGATTGCCAGGAAAAATATCAATAACCTCAGATATGCAGATGACACCACTCTTATNCATATATCTTGATTTCTCCTTCACTCTTGAAGGCTATTTTCAGAAATGCTGGGCTGGATGAAGTACAAGCTGGAATCAAGATTGCCAGGAAAAATATCAATAACCTCAGATATGCAGATGACACCACTCTTATGGCAGAAAGCGAAGAGGAACTAAAGAACCTCTTGATGAAGGTGAAAGACAAGAGCGAAAAAGCTGGCTTAAAACTCAAAATTCAAATAAAATAAGATCACACATCCAGTCCCATCACTTCATGGTAAATAGACGGGGAAACAATGGAAACAGTGACAGACTTTACCTTCTTGGGCTCTAAAATCATTGCAGATGGTGACTGCAGCCGTGACACTTACTCCTTGGAAGAAAAGCTATGACAAACCTAGATAATGATTAAAAAGCAGAGACATTCCTTTGCCAACAAAGGTCCATCTAGTCAAAGCCATGGTTTTTCCAGGAGGCATGTATGGATGTGAGAGTTGGACCATACGGAAGACTTCAGTGAAGAAGAAATTCTTTTGAACTTTGGTGCTGGAGAAGACTCTTGAGAGTGCCTAGGACTGCAAGGAGATCAAACCAGTCCATCCTAAATNCCAGGAGGCATGTATGGATGTGAGAGTTGGACCATACGGAAGACTTCAGTGAAGAAGAAATTCTTTTGAACTTTGGTGCTGGAGAAGACTCTTGAGAGTGCCTAGGACTGCAAGGAGATCAAACCAGTCCATCCTAAATGAAATCAATCCTGAATATTCATTGGAAGGACTGATGTTGAAGCTGAAGCTCCAATACCTTGGCCACCTGATGTGAAGGGCCAACTTGTTAGAAAAGACCTTGCTGCTGGGAAAGATTGAAGACAGGAGAGGGGATGACAGATGACAAGATGGTTGGATGGCATCACTGACTCAATGGATATGAGTTTGAGCAGCTCTGGGAGGTGGTGAAGGACAGGGAAGTGCCGGGAGCCAGGGTGAGGAATCCCACCCATGACAAGGTCATGCGGCAGAGGCCTGATGGGCAAGGCAAGTCAAGCCTCAGGGTTTCCCCCTGGTATTTCCTGAGCATGTACCCCAAAGATAAGCATCTGCCTGCCTTATTGTATTGTACTTTTCCACTCTTCTGACACTCTCTGGAAAAAGTTAACTCAGGGCTTTAGTCTTTTGCATTTGAAAGGGATGTTTCAGTTCAAACCCCCTCTGATAACTCTCTAGCTTGCCTAACAGGTTCCCCGGACTTTTTACAGCTTGTGAATTGCTAGCAGCCCCTCAACCTCGAGAGGCACAAAGCTTAAAAACATCTTAAAGATACAGAGCCTTTTCTAAAGAGCTAAAAATCATATTGGTGACGGATTTCACTGTTGACTCAATGACTGCTGCCAGGCCTCCATATTCTTTATCTTTTAGGCACCTGAAGGATATTCATCAATGTAACAGGGATATAGAAATAGGAATGTAGTAGTTTTGATGTTAGCAACACTAGACTTTTGAGTTAATTACTTTTCTTTGTTATATATCACTGCACTCCTCTTGTGTCTTTGCTATGTAAGAATTTAACTTTATTTAGTGCTTTCTGAGAGTGGCACCAGACTTTGGGAAGACCAACACAAATAAGTCTTCTGGCTGACAAACCCTTATCAGAAAAAAGGCTGTAAAATGTTAATTGGCCCTTGTGGCTGGAAGATGATGTAAATTACCTAAGACAGGTATGCAGAGAGAAAAGCCTGGTCTTGATAAGAGTCTGGGCTGCTAACACTGCAAAATTTTGTATTACCCCTTGATCTCTATGTACAATCAAAAAGGTATAAAAGGCCTTTCTAGACAATAGAGGCCAGGCCAGTCATTAGAAGGACTGGTTTCCCCCATGTCTTCTCTTTACTCTAATTTCTGGCTGAATTCCCAACTGGGGCATGGAGGCTCACCATGTCTACTTACTTGTCCCGGATTCTAAGATCCACGAGAGAGGGAGCCCAAGGTGGGGCACACCCCACTATTCAAGAGGACGCCAGCGGCCTAACGTAGATGGTGCAAGTTCCTTGTCTGGAACTTTATTGGCTTTCCACATAAACCAAGTTATTCAGACTCTTTTCTCCACTTAATTTTCCTACTACACTATTTCTTCTTAATCTCTTTTTTATATTTCTATATAAATAAGTTTTTCCTTGCCAACGCCATCCCCACTTCAAATTCCGTGGATTCACTGGGGCAGGGAAGTCTGGTGTGCTGTAGTCAGACACAACTGAACAACAACAACAATGATTTTTGGATTAATAGTTCTTTTAGCAAATGAAAGAACATTGTGCAATTTCCTTCTGGTCTCCATGGTTTCAGAAAAGAAATCTGCTGTCATTTAAATTATTTTCTCACTGAAGGTAAACTGTTTCTCTCACTGCTTTCAAGATTTTTTTTTTCATTGTTTTTAGCTTTCAGACGTAGACTATGATTTGTCTTGGTATAGATTCCTATGGACTTATCTTGTTTGGGATTTTCCAAGGCTCTTAAAATTGTAGAATTATATCTTTTGTCAAATGTGCAGCATTTTTAGCTATTAGTTCTTCAAGTAACTCAGTTCCAACTTTTTTCCCCTCCCTGTCTGGGATGCTTATGAGACACAAATGTTAGAGCTTCTGTTATAGTCCCACTCGTCCCTGAGAATCCGTTAAACATTTTTCAGTTTATTTTATATTGTTCAGACTGAGTAATTTCTGTTGTTCTTTCTACAAGTTCATTGATTCTTTACTCTGTCTCTTCCATTTTGCTATCGAGTCCATTCTTTGAATTTTTAATTTTGGTTAACGTATTTTTCAGCTCTAAAATTTCTATTTGGTTCTTCTTTATATTTTCTATTTATTTTTTGAGACGTTCTATTTTTTTACTTTGTTTCAAGCATATTCATAATTGGTTGCTGAAGCATTTTTAGGATGGCTGCTTTATAATTTACACCAGATAATTCTAACACCTCTCATCTCAGTGCTGGCATCTTTTTATTGCCTTTTTTCATTAAAGTCGAAATGTTCTTGGTTCTTGATATGACAAGTTATTTTCAGTTCAGCTACTGACATTGCATGTACTATGCTATAAGATTCTGGATCTTACTGAAATGTTCTGTTTTAGCCATCTTATTTTGATAAAGTGCTGAGAGGGGAAGGTGTTACCTTGTTACTGCCTGGTAAGGTAGAAATCCAGGTTCTCCTCTTAAAATCCACTGACACCTGAGGCAGTAGGGACTCTTCATTTTTACTGGGAGGAGATGGAAGTTCTGGCTCCCCACTAGGCCTCCACTGATACCATCCTGACTGGGAGAGACAGAAATGCCTTTATTTCTCCCTGCATGGCCTCCACTGACACTGCTACAGAGGGGGTTGTCATCATTAATGCTGTGTTGTGGTGAAAGAACTGACTCTTCACTAGGCTTTCTCTGACACACCCCAGCAAGGAGGAGGAAGAGAGGCTCATTACTACCCAGTGGGAGATCAAAGTCTCGACTCCCTATCTGGCCTTCTCTGACAGCACTCCAGGTAGCTACCTCATTACAGCTGGGTGAGGGTGGAAGTCTGGGCTCCCCACTTGGCCACCACTGGCATGAATAAGGATAACACCACAGAGTTTTTTTTTTTTTTTTTCCTTGGTGTTTGTCTGGAATAGAGCAGTTTATTGGGTAAATGTTTTCAGAATTGCTAGTCTTTCCCAGTCCTGCGGCTATATAGGACAGACTTTTGTTGGGACTTTTTCTTTTGGTCTGCCACATTGGCATTTTGGCTTTCTGGCTTCTTTAGCACCAAATTTAAGATGTATGGGGCAAAAAGAAAACCCAAGGAACTCTCCACTGTGTTGTTCCTTGGGTCTGAGCCAGTTTGTTGTCTTCTCTCCACCTTTCAGAGCCTTTTTATATTTGGTTTGTATATAACTTTCCAATTTTTTCAGTTGTTCTTAGGAGGAGGAATAGGGAGAAGTATATATATTCTATCTTCCTGTAAATGGAATATCTTCTCCTTTGTTATATGAAAAAAGTGATGTTCAAACAAGGAAAAAGAACATGCCAAGGCTACTTATAATTAATAGATTGCTGACTTGCTGCCCGTTGTTGTCTTCTCCTGCAAGACTGATTTTTTAAAACATGGGTATTATATCTTAAAAATTTTTTTTTTGGTTTCTATTAAAGTACCAACTTCATTTCTCTGTACTCTGTAATTATAACTTATTAATGCTTACTATGTGACAGGCTCTGGACTGAATGCTTTACATGCATTTTCTCACTTAATCCTTACAAGAATTCTGCAATAAAAATATTATTCCCATTTTAAACATGAAGAAACTGAGGCCTGCAAGTAAGTCATACAATTGGTAAGAGTCAGGGCTGGGGTCAGCCCACCAGGATAGCCTGCCTTTGTAGGCTCCCAATAACTTTTTACCTAATAAAGGATGGCTTCGGGGAAATCAGAGAAAGTTAGCTAGAGTTTGGGTTAGCTGAGAAGACAGAGAAATAAAGCTGAAATATATGACTTTAGTTCAGTCAGTAATGCTTTAGATGGTAGACTCTCAGAAGAAATCAAAGACACTGCCCAAAATAAGGTTGAATATTTTAATAAATCATTGATATCATCGTCCATTAGCTGTGTCCTGTCATTGGAGAGAAAGGATTTTATACCTGACTCTAATGCCCACTAACCAAAAATACAGTATGTGAGCCCACGAGCTCTATTCTTGTTGAAAGAATATAAAGGAATTGTTTTAAACATGAAACCTAGAACTCTAGGCCACAGTCCCTGAGACCCTTCTCTTATTTTTAGATTTTTTTTAATATAGACCATTTTCAAAGTCCTTATTGAATTTATTACAATATTGCTTTTGTTTCAGGTTTTGGTTTTTTGACCACGAGGCATGCAGGATACTAGCTCCCTCACCAGGGATTGAACTCGTACCTCCTGCATTGGAAGGTGAAGTCCTAACCACTGGACTACCAGGGAAGTCCTATTTGGACCCTTCTTTAGCCTTATAGTATTAGAGATTGAGGAGAATGTTGAGTATCTCATCCTAAACCAGGGGTAGTAGATTTCTGGGGAGGGAGAAGTTTTGTCACTGAAGATTCAGACTATCCATATGTCCCATAAGTTTTGGAAAAAAATGAAAATCACTTAAATTCCAGATATTTCACAATGGGTAACAGAAGCAATTCAAGGAAAGGGTTCATGTCCAGCCCCTTTATTTATTTCTTTTTCCTTCAGGGATTCAGAGACTCAGGACCTACCTGAATAATCCCAGTTAGCAAAGTTACAGATGCCACAGAACTCAAGGATCTGTTATAGTTCTCATAGAAGGTCATGTTAGAAAAGTCATCCTGGATGAAAGTTCCCAGTAATAAGTGGCCACTGTTGAATGGCTCTGTCCTCAGGACGTTGATTGTCAGAGCACTCACAAGGAAGAATGTACCTATGAAAGAAAACGGTTAGGCAGAGGGTGAGGTTTTAAGTCCAGGTAAACTGACAGATGTTGACAAAAGCAAAGCATGGTCTCATACATTGTCCTCTATCTGATCAACTTTTCTTATCTGAAAGTGGCCACTGAGAAGTAAGAAAGAGCAGGGAAAAGCTCTCTGTTGCACATACTGTAACCAACTCTGAAATTTTAGATCTTTTTGGCCTAGGTAACAATCTCTTTGTATCAGTGGGGATATGGAGTAGGAAGAGAGAGAAACTGACTGGAAATGTATATCTGGCTCAGCTACTGTGCCTATTCTTAGAAACGGTGAAAAATGATATGGTGGAAAAAGGATCAGGAAACAAAGCTAATCAATAATAATAATAATAAAAACAATACCTAAACACTTAAGAAGGACGTAATAGGTGCAAAATGACATGGAGCTAAACCTGTTTCAAACAAAATTTTATTTACTTCTCATATCAACATGAATGTGGGAGGCAAAGGCAAATTTTACCTTTAAATTACCAAACGGAAGCAAAACTCTTGTAGCCCTTGTTAACTGATAAGTATTTGGAAGTGACTGTAATGCTCTCTGAGAACTTGGAGTAATTGGAGTAAAATAGCTGTTTTAGTGTTTAAATGTGAAATCAACAGATACTAAATTTTAGTAAAGATGTAGAATAGTGTCCTTAAAAAGGCACAGGCGCACGCCACAGAATGGGATGGCAAGTGGACTGAATAAACAAACACATCTAGAGAAAAAAGTGTGCTGGTCAGAGTGGTCAACGTTGGTTGCCTGATCAGTTGTTCAGTGTGGAAGCTCAGAAAAAGGCACTTGACTCATGAACGTTGGCGATGCCCTTCTGAGACTGTCAGGGCATGGTACGGTTTGATTTCTATCCAGGCTCACCTAAGGGAAGTAATTGTGCTGATTATAGGACCTTCAGTTGGGTCTGGTCTCTGCAACAGTCATTTCAAATTATAAATAAGTAGATGGGCGTTTGACGCAGGGAAGAAAAGTGCTTACCCTGTGGGTTTCAGTGTTTTGATTACTATGACAACATATTCTCAATGTAAATTAATAATTTGATATGATTATTATAAATCAGGTTCATGGAGTATGGTTATTATGGGTTCAGCTGAAAAGTGGATCCATTCTAGTTTTGGCAAAATCATTTCTGGATCTTTTCTCGGTCGAGGATAATCAGATTCCAAAGTGTGGAAATTTCAGCAAGGAAGATGTCTCTTGTCCTTTCATTTCTTTAATAACTTATGGGCCTGTTTGTCTGGTGGGGACATTAATAATAGCATGAAAGTGTTCAGTTTCTAAAATCTGAACACTAACTCTGTGAATAAAATATCACTGTGACTGATTCATGTTGGTATATGGCAAAAGCCACCACAATATTGTAATTAGCCTCCAATTAAAATAAATAATTATAAAAAAAGAATATGCATCTTCTGCCTCTTTTCTTTATATGTTAAACATAGCTTTAACTTGAGTTCCTTAGCAATAAGTAAATAATCAAGATGGAGACTTCATATACCTCCTGTGATTCTAGCACTGAACTCACCAATGGACATTTGATGACATGATCCAAAAATTCCATAAATTACTGAAGCACAGAAAGCTGCATAAGAGACATTGAGAGGAGGAATCAGATGCCTTGCCAGCAAACCAAGCATCAGGACTGAAAAGCAAGATAATTTAAGTAAGCAAAGGTAGCCTGGCTTTTTAAAGTCACCTGAAATAAAAACTGTAAAGAATATTTAAAAGAAAAATGCCCCATGTGCACAGCTGAATATGGTAACAGTATCCTTTGGCATATAGTCCTTAATTAGTACTTTTTATGATCTGCTTTGATTTCTAGCTTCTCTTCCCATTTTATCACATGTTTTTACACTTCAATTCTAAATCATAGGCTTAAACACCTTTCATGTGAATCATGGAAAGCAAACATCAAAGCAATAAGACCTTTCATCTCAACAGCTCAGAAGCAGACCATTTTCACCCTCAGTCTAGTATAAGAAGGCCCTAGGGAATCCTCCAGGGTTGGAGATAAAGCTAGACAGCAAAGCAAGAATTGTCACACTTAACTGACTTGACTCCAAGTTGGTATGTGTTGTATTTCTTTCATATGCCAATCACTCCAGCATTTTCCTTCAGCTCTTTTTTCAGTACTTAATTTCTTTTTTAAGAAGCACCGTGAGATTTTGGAAATTTTGAGGCAAATGGACTGACCTACATGGTGTCATCCTTTGATGTCTCAAGTCCACAACTCCTGCCCTGAGCAAGTCTCTTCAATTTACATCATACCAGTGTGCTCATCAGAAATCAATTATGAGTCTAGTGAGCCAAATTTACTGTCTTAAACAAGCAAAGCTTTTTAATAGAAAAGTTTAAACTTATACAGAAATAGAGTATAATGAACCCCCAAGCACCCATCACCCACTTCAACAACGGTCAACTCATGGCCAATCTTGATTCATCAATGTCTTCATTCCTCTCCCATCCCATAATTATTTTGAGGCAAATCCAAAACATTAAGTCATTTCATCTGTAGATATTTTCAGTATATATGTTTTAGAAAAAGGCCCTCTTTTAAGTACAATACCATCATCACACCTAAGAAACTAATAATGGTTCTTCACCATTATCAAACATCCAATATTCAAATTTCCCTGATTTCTCAAATATAGTTGTACTTGTAGACCACCTGTAAGATGATCTACAATGACTACTTGGTATTCATGTCCTTGAGTGAGTGTCACCTCTCAAGTGTGAAATAACTTACTTTAAAAAAAATTTATTTATTTTAATGGAGGTTAATTACTTTACAATATTGTAGTGGTTTTTGCCATACATTGACATGAGTCGGCCATGGGTATACATGTGTTCCCCATCCTGAACCCTTCTCCCACCTCCCTCCCCATCCCATCCCTCAGGGTCATCCCAGTGCACCAGCCCTGAGCACCCTGTCTCATGCATCGAACCTGGACTGGCAATCTCTTTCACATATGATAATATACATGATTCAATGCTATTCTCTCAAATCATCCCACCCTCGCCTTCTCCCACAGCGTCCAAAAGTCTGTTCTTTACATCTGTGTGTCTTTTGCTGTCTTGCATATAGGGTAATTGTTACCATCTTTCTAAATTCCATATATATGTGTTAATATACTGTATTGGTGTTTTCCTTTCTGACTTACTTTGCTCTGTATAATAGGCTCCAGTTTCATCCACCTCATTAGAACTGATTCAAAAGGATTCTTTTTAATAGCTGGGTAATATTCCATTGTGTATATGTACCACAGCTTTCTTATCCACTCATCTGCCGATGGACATCTAGGTTGCTTCCATGGCCTGGCTATTTGAAACAGTGCTGTGATGAGCATTGGGATACACGTGTCTCTTTCAATTCTGGTTTCCTCGGTGTGTATACCCAGCAGTGGGATTGCTGGGTCATATGAGAATAACTTACTTCCATTAATAATAAGTAGGCTACAACAAAAATGATAAGATGTCACTTTGGGGTTGCTAGGAGACTGTGTTTTCTGTCTTTATTGCTCCCTGGCTCTCTTTCTCTCTTTCATTCAGGTCACCAGTTGCCAAAGTTGACTTCAAGCATGTGTTACCTGCACAGTCACAGAGTATCTTGGGCTTAGAAGGCTCCATGCTTGGCTTAATGCTCTACTCGGATCATCTTAATATACTGGATAATTTTTGAACTAGGGAATCTGCATTTGCATCTTGCACTGGGCCTCACACATCAGTTGCTCCTGCCAGAGGCCATGTGAGGGTACTCAAGCAGCCATATAGAGGCCGATATGGTGGAAAACCCAAACCTGCCAGCGAACATGAGTAGCCTGGAAGCTGATCCAGCAGCCTCAGTAGAGCCTTGAGATGAGTGACAGTTTGACTGCAACCTTATGAGAGACCTCGAGCCAGAGGTACGGCAGGTTTGGGGTGATCTTTTAAAAAAAAAGTTTTTGCTACTACATGTTGTACTTTCTTTTGTGGTTGTTATACTTTTTTTTTTTTTTTTAACAAACTTTGTGTTTACATCAAATGAAGTCCTCACATTAGTCGATACATCTCTTAAGTCTTTTGTAGTTTATGGTTCCCCTTCCACATTTTTTCCCTAAGCAAGTCTCTATTGACTGCAAGTAACAGAAAACCAGTTCAAATCAGCTTGAGCAAAAGAGAAAAAAATTTTTTAGCTGAACGGCACAATTTGCTGGATCTTAGTTCTCTGACCTGAGCTGGACCCGAGGCTCATGGCATTGAAAACACTGAGTCCTAACCACTGGACCACCAGGGAATTTCCAAAATAGGAAATATATTAAAAGAGGACAAAGGTCAGTTGGACCTCATCAGAGGCTGGAAGCAGAACTAAATAGCCATCAGGATTTGGGCAGCTGCTTCCCCATTCTCTTTGTTTACAGGTTTATAGTCTCCTGTTTTGTTCCCAGTTTGGGGGTCTCTATGAACAAGACTTTTATGTATATTCTTGTACATGACTCTAGCTGCATAAGTGGATAAATTCCCTCGAGATGATACACCCTGAAGCATAACTGATGGGGCATTTAATATATATATATATTATAGATTTAAGTCCTTTGTTGGGTATTATAGAATATAATATATATTATATTATATATAATTGTTGAAGTTGTTGAAGTTGGGTATATAATATATATATATATATATTACAGATTTAAGTCCTTTGTTGGGTATTATAGAATATAATATACATTATATTATAATTTTTGACCATTGTTGAAGTTGGGTATTATATAATATAATATAATATAATATAATATAATATAGAGTTTGCTTTTCAATCTTCATTGTGGGTTTTTTTTTTTGGTTGCACTGGGTCTTCATTGCAGCCCCACAGCTTATAAGATCTTAGTTTCCCAACCAGGAATCAAACCCACATCCCCTGCATTGGAAGGTAGATTTTTAACCACTGGACTACCAAGGAAG
>SJYV01051397.1:0-35032 GCA_006410875.1 Neotragus pygmaeus | reverse complement strand
GGTTGTTATACTTTTTTTTTTTTTTTAACAAACTTTGTGTTTACATCAAATGAAGTCCTCACATTAGTCGATACATCTCTTAAGTCTTTTGTAGTTTATGGTTCCCCTTCCACATTTTTTCCCTAAGCAAGTCTCTATTGACTGCAAGTAACAGTCAATATTTAATTTATTTAATTTAATTTATTTAATTCAACTTTGCAGTTATTTTCTTTTAGGCTAGTGCTTTTTGTGCCTCGTTTAAGAAACATTTTCTACCTCAAGTCCATAAAGATACTCCTCTATTATTCAAAAAAGTCTTTATAGTTTTGTCTTTCATATTTGGGTCTTCAATCTATCAGGAATAGATTTTTGTGTATGGGTGAGCTAGGGGTCTAAAAAATTGTTTTCATATAAATATTCAATTTATATGAAATATTTTGTTTCACATCATTTTAAAAAAGCCTGTTTCTATAGTGACACATCTGATACAAACCATGCGATGTATACATGTGTGACTCCTCTGTTCTGCTGCCCTAATTGTCCATTTCTATAATACCACACTGTTTAATTACTTTTTTTAGTAATTAGTAATATTTTGCAATAAATTTAATAATCCCCATTTTATTGTGAAATATATACATAGAAAGTACATTAAAATAGATGCTGAGTTTAATAAATATCTATAAAACAAACACTGATGTTATCACCTACTCAGATCTTTCATCACAACTCCATCCCTCCCCACAGAAGTATTCCTTATTTTGACTTTTGTGATAATAACTTCTTTGCTTTTCTTTATAGTTTTACCACTGCTGTACAAATCCCTAAACAATATAGTTTAGTTGGTCCCACTACTGAAGTTTATATTAGTGGAATTATAATGCATATAATTTTTATTTCTGCTTCTTTTTCTCATTATTATGTATATAAGCATCTTCCAAGTTGTCATGAGTTGCTTGAGAGAGCTCCTGTTCCTTCTTCTGTGTATTCCAACATATGTATATATGAATGCTTATTTATTCATTCTACTTTTGATGGACATCATCTTAAACATTCTTACTTTATATTCATTCTTGATAGCTGGAGATGCAAATCCTCCTATGGCGTACTTTAAGAGAACTTACATGTTCTTAGAAAATGTTATCTTTCAATTAATTTAGGCCTTTATTAATATTTCTCAGTAAAGTTGTACATTAATAATTTCTCTGTAGAGGTCTTGCACATCATTTCTTAGTTTCATTGCAACTTACTTCATATTCACTATGCTTTGGTGAATGATATTTAAATTTTTTTCCACATTTCATTTCTTGCAGGTATGAAAGAATATAATTGATTTTTATTTACACATCTTGTATCCAGCAACCTTGACAAAATCTTATTAATTATATCAATGTATCTGTAGATTCTTTTGAATTCTCTACATTAAAAAAATTATCTATGAATGATGAAATTTTATTTCTTTGTAATTGCTATGTAATTTTTTACCCTTTATCTTGCTTGAATACACTGCCTCTGAATTCAGTATGATGTTGAAAAGCCCTATTGACTCTTTTTAAGGCAATTCTTTTCCAATTGAATTTCGTCTGTGGCTGCACTGGGTCTTCCTGCTGCCCACGGGCTCTCTCTAGTTGGTGTGAGGGCTCCTCACTGTGGCAGCTTCTCCACGGGCTCTGGGTCCAAGGGCTTCAGCAGTTGTGGCACACAGGCTTAGCTGCCCCATGGCACATGGGATCTTCCAGGACCAGGGACTGAACCCCTTGTCCCCTGCTTTGCAGGCAGACTCTCAACCACTGGACCGCAGGGAAGCCCACCCTATTTACTCTTTATAATCAACATGTGGTGTGAAGACTGAGTCTTTTGAAATGTAGGGTTTCCAATAACTCACCGATACAGGGAAGGTAAGAGAATTTCTTGGCAACAGCCCAAGAACTAAATTGTCTAAGTCTTAGTTAAGGTTAGACTATGGAGAAATAGAGGGAAACAAAATCTCTAAACTTTCTAAAACCTTAAAAATTTTTTTAATTTTGAACTAAGTTTAGACTTATAGAAAAGCTACAAAGATAATAGCGTATTTCCATATAATGGGAAAGGAGTATGTCAAGACTGTATATTGTTATCATGTGAAATGCTGGGCTAGATGACTCACAAGCTGGAATCAAGATTGCCGGGAAAAATATCAACAACCTCAGATATGCAGGTGACATCACTTTAATGGCAGAAAGCGAAGAGGAATTAAAGAGCCTCTTGATGAAGGTAAAAGACAAGAGTGAAAAAGCTGACTTAGTACTCAACATTCATACAATGAAGATCATAGCATTTGGTCCCATCACTTCATGGCAAATAGATGAGGAGAAAGTGAAAACAGTGACAGATTTTATTTTCTTGGGCTCCAAAATCACTGCAGATGGTGACTGCAGCCATGAAATTAAAAAACACTTGTTCCTTGGAAGAAAAGCTATGACAAACCTAGAGAGTGTATTAAAAAGCAGAGACACCATTTTGCTGACAAAGGTCCATCTAGTCAAAGCTATGATTTTTCCAGTAGGCATGTATGGATGTGAGAGCTGGACCATAAAGAAAGCTGAGTGCCAAAGAATTGATGCTTTGGGACGGTGGTGTTGGAGAAGACTCTTGAGAGTCCTTTGGTCAGTGAGGAGATCAAACCAGTCAATTCTAAAGGAAATCAATCCTGAATATTCATTGGAAAGACTGATGCTGAAGCTGAAGTTCCAATACTTTGACTACCTGATGCGAAGAGCCAACTCATTGGAAAAGACCCTGATGCTGGGAAAGATTGAGGGCAAGAGAAGAAGGGGGCAACAAAGGATAAAATGGTTGGATGGCATCATCAACTCAGTGGCCATGAGTTTGAGAGAACTCTGGGAGATGGTAAAGGACTGGTGTGCTGCAGTCCATGGGGTTGCAAAGAGGCAGACACGACTGAGCAACTAAACAACAATATATGCCTTACCTGCTGCTGCTGCTAAGTCGCTTCAGTTGTGTCCGACTCTGTGCTAGATCCCTCTAATGTGAATACTGTACATAATTATAGTATAATTGTCTGTATCAGGAAATTAACATTAGAAAATAACTATTAATAAATACTTTACTTCAATTTCAACAGCTTTCCCCCTAATTTCCCTTTTCTGTTTCATAATTCCATCCAGAGTTCCCTATTTCATTTAGCTGTTATTTCTCCTTACTGCTAATATCTGTTATAGTTCCTCAGTTGTTGCTTGTCTTTCTTGATTTTGTCACTTTGGAAGAGTATTGAGCTATTTTGCTAAATGCCTCTCAGTTTGGGGTTGGGCTTCCCTGGTAGCTAGGCTGGTAAAGAATCTGCCTGAAATGCTGGAGACCTGGGTTTGATCCCTGGGTTGGGAAGATCTCCTGGAGGAGGCCATGGCAACCGTCTCCAGTATTCTTTCCTGGAGAATCCCTATGAACACAGGAGCCTGGTGGGCTACAGTCCATGGGGTCCCAAAGAGTCGGACACGGCTGAGAGACTAAGCACAGCACAGCACAGGCTCCTCATGATCACACCAAGGTTAAATGCTTTGGATGCGAATACTACAGAAATGGCATTATGTCCTTCTTAGTGCATTATACCACAGAATTCATGATCTCCAAATGTCTTACTATTGGTGATGACAGTATTGATCACTTGGTGAAGGTGGTTGCTCCCAGGTTCTCTATTGTAAAGTAGTGGAGGAGTTAATAAATATCTTGAGGAAGATATTTGGAACTATACAAGTCCTGGCTTCCCTGGTGGCTCAGATGGTAAAGAAGCTGCCTGCAATGCGAGAGACCTGCATTTGATTCCTGGGTCGGGAAAATCCCCTGGAGAAGGAAATGGCAACCACTCCGGTATTCTGCCTGGAGAATCCCATGGACAGAGGAGCCTGGAGGACTACAGTCCATGGTGTTGCACAGAGTCTGACATAACCGAGTGACTAACCCTTTCACTTTTCAAGTCCTGTTACATAGTTTGCCAACTTTTACCCACTGACTTTAACCTCTCTTCGTGGATTTTATCTCCAACAACTATTACTGTAGTCTTTTACTAATGGTGATTTTCTATTTTCTTTTACATTTATAAATTGGGTTCTACTGTAAGGAAGAGCTAGCATATTTCATATAAGGTTTTCACTGTGCAGTATTTTTAAAGATTTTTAAAAATCTTGACTGAATTTGTTCCAATACTGCTTCTGTTTCATGTTTAGATTTTTTGGCAGTGAGGCATGGGGATCTTAGCTCCCAACCAGGGACTGAACTCACACTCCCTGCATTGGAAGGTGAAGTCTTAACCACTGGATAGCCAGGGAAGTCCCACTGTGCAGTACTTTTGTTTCATTTGAAAAAAATTATTGTCTGGTCCTACTTATTTAAATGCAAGTAAAACTTTCGAATTTTTACACTATAAGTTATTTCATTATTCATACTACTTAAAATAACATACAGTCCCTCAGTCATTCAGCAAGAGTTGCTTAGATTTACTCATTCTTGTAATCATTATTCAACAAATGATTCAATAGTTATGTAATCATTATTCAATAAGTACCCTGAGTACCAATTATGTGCCAAATACTGTGCTAGATGTTAGGTATAGTTATATACCCTAATGTTACTCTTATTTTGGTACAAAATTATACTGATGACTTGGAAATTTAGCAGAGAAATGTCCTCAAACCTTGACCATAAGTAAAGGATCTTTGATAAGTGGGGTTCAGTAGTGGACTCACAGGTCAAGCTACAAGAGTTTAGGTCTCTCATTCCAGAACCACAGGAATGCTCTAGAGACATTCTGATACTTTCCTGGAAGTGAATATACTTATACAAATGGGCCATTTTGGTTTGTATCTGCCATATGGAAATTAAAAAAAAAAAAAAAANCTGTCTCAGTGATAAAGACAACCTACAAATAATGTTTTTCCAACTTTTTATTAGGAAAATTTTCAGTTATACATACAAGTTGAAAGCAGAATGCAACCAGCATCTGAATATTCTTGGCTTAGGTTTAATAATGTTAATATTTTGTTGCATTTGCTTTATGTTTGTGTGTGTGATTTTTGTTTTGAACCGAAATGAAAATAAGCTGTGGGTGTGTTGAGCAATTCACCATATTTCAGCAGACATCTCATATGAGTAAGGACATTCTTCTCCATAAATATTACCATAACAATACCGTCACTGCATCTAAGAAAATGAACGATTTCATAGTATCCTCTAAAAGCTTTTCCATATGCAAATTTCCACAGTTATCTCAAGAAATGTCTTTTATTTATTAAAAAGTTTTGTGTTTTCACTTGAGGAGAAGATCAAGACTAGCTGGCATGCAGTGGCGGCAGTCTGGACTTGGGAATTGGGCCCATCATAATCCTATATTTTAAGAACACTGTGTAGAATCAGACTCTTCACTTAGGATTTTCATATACCATCTCCTTTGCTCCTCACAAGGATTCTGAGTCAGACAGGGCAAGTGTCTTAAGTTTTCTACTGAAGAAACACATGTAGAGAGGTTAAGTGTTGTATTTATATGATGAGTCCCAAGGTTATAAGACTTGCCCCTCTAATTCTCCTATTGTCTTTATTACACATGGTGTTTGAGACTTCACTCTCCTACCATACTTATGGTGGTAGTGAGTTTCTCTTAGGTCAGAATCATAGTTGTAGATTGAGAATGGATCTCAGACATCATTTAGTGTTTCTCAAAGGGCGTGCTATTGGCATTTTGGGTAGGAAAAGGTCTTTATCATGGGAGACTGTGTTGGGTTGCATGAGGTTTAGCACTGCCCCGCTTCAAATATGTTCTCAACTGCTGTGACAGCAAAACTGTCCCTCTACATTGTCAAATGCTCTACAAGAGAGTGCAAGAGTTAGGCACTCAGTCGTGTCCGACTCATTCCGACCCCATGGACTGTAGCCCTCCAGGCTCCTCTGCCCATGGGATTCTCCAGGCAAGAACACTGGAGTGGGTTGTCATTCCCTTCTCCACAAATGCTCTACCCTGGATTGAGAACCATTGATTAGTGTAGTCACTTTATTTTAAAGAAAGGAAGAGGACAACTTGTGTTCAGCATCAGTGCTGAGTGTATACTTTAGTGCTTGCGCTGGCTCTTTGCTCTACGTATTATCTTCATTTTTTGGATGGAGAAAGTGAGTGTCATTGCTTATGTAACTTTCCCGAAGTCATATAGAAGGTAAATATTGGAGCCAGGATTCAAGCACAGGTCTGTGTGAGGCCAACAGTTTCCACCTCCCAATACATTATGTAGATCTGACCCAGTGTAACAACTCTTATATTCCTGTAATTTCTATTTTTCTGCTTTGAGTACCTTTTAAAGGAATAACCAAACAGGAAGAGATTTTGGACAATCTTTTGAAGTTGTTTGTCAGCCTTAGTTTTTCGATATAATAGTTTCCAAAGTTGAGTGCTCCATATTTAAATATAACTCAAATAAGTAATTTTCAGAAATGTCACCATAATGGTTCATACAGCATTGTGAATGTACTTAATATGGAGCTGTATACCTAAAAATGATTAAAATGATAACTTTTGTGTTGTACACATTTTACCACTGCAACAAAAAACTTTTTAGTATTGCTCACTTACTTGAAAACTTTGGAAATATTTAATTAAAATTTAGGATTTCAATGAAACCTTTCTAATCATTTGTGGTATTTCATAGAACTTTTTTTATATTGGAGTATAACTGATTAACAATGTTGTGATAGTTTCAGGTGCACAGCAGAATGACTCAGTGTACATATTTTCATAGAACTTTTATAGTGATTCCTTTGGTTGGTTAAATACAATATTTTTACCTGCTTTTTGACTTACAAAACTTACTCCAATATACATCAGGGTTTGGATTGCTGAGGCAATAAGAACTAAACAAAAGAATTCTAATTTCAAATTGATTGTGTGACTAAAACAATGAATACATTTGAGAGTTTGCTTTGAAAGTGCTATTTTTTTTTTCTTTGAAGTGACCATGAATCAGACAGAACAGAACCTGACAGTGTCCCAGATTCCTTATCCACAAAAGTGGCACGTGTTCTATGCAGATAAGTACACATGCAGAGAGGGGAGTGAGGATTCGCAGGTGGAAGATATCCCATTTGAAATGATGTTACTAAACCCGGATGCTGAAGGGAACCCATTTGATCATTTCAGTGCTGGAGAATCTGGTAAGAATATGTATTTAGATATCCTAAGTGTAGAAAAAGATTTATGCCCAAGAATCTTCATGTTGTGTTATTCAAATACTGAAAAATTAAAAACAACTTCTGTCCAACAGTAGAGAAATGGTTAAATAAACTTTCTTATAGAATTGTAACAGCTGTACTAATAAGTTTAAAAGCAGAACTGGAAATTTTATGTTGTATGATTTCAATTATGTTACAAAATGCAGAGAATCAACAGAAAGAAGTACAAAAATATGAACAACCAGATTATTTCCATACTTTGGCTAGTGGGATTATGGATAGTTTATAGGTTCTGTATTCTAAAATCTGTTTTTATAATAAGCTAGCTTAATTTTTATGAACAGAAGAATGTTGATAAACTGAGCAGTCTAAATTGGCAACCCAGTGATTAAGTAGGATAGAAACTCCATTACTTCATATAGCTGTCCTTCACTAGAGTATTTGAATATTTTTAGGAGTTGCCTTCATTGGAGCTTGCATCCATTTTAGGAATGATCAAAATTGATGAAGTTTTCTGAAACCAAATCTACTCCCATAAAATATTTCATCAGAATTTTCAGTTCAGTTCAGTCGCTCAGTCGTGTCCAACTCTTTGCAACCCCATGAATTGCAGCACGCCAGGCCTCCCTGTCCATCACCAACTCCCGGAGTTCACTCAGACTCACATCCATCGAGTCAATGATGCCATCCAGCCATCTCATCCTCTGTCATCCCCTTCTCCTCCTGCCCCCAATCCCTCCCAGCATCAGAGTCTTTTCCAATGAGTCAACTCTTCGCATGAGGTGGCCAAAGTACTGGAGTTTCAGAATTTTAGGTCGACAGAATTGCAAGTTCTGACTCAGTTCTGACTCCTTCTGATCTGTCTTCTCCTGTGACTGATTTTGATTTGATACTTAGAGTGTGTTTAAAATCTGCCTTTCTTTTGCTCAAGTGGGGAATGTTACTTTGGTCATGTCATCAAGAGTATTTAAATGAAGGGGAAAAAAAATCTCACTATAATACGGATTTCCATTAAGCCTGGGATTCTTTGCAAGGCTATCATGTGGGGATTGATTTTTAAAAGGTGCCATAAGTACTCAAAAGTATTCATTGCTAGGTAGCTGGTGTAACTTCCAAGGATCTCATCATTTCTTTCTTTAAATATCTAGATACCTTAAAATCTGAATAATTCTACATTCAGGGATTAATTCATTAATTCTCAACCCACCACTGTCGGTTGTATCTGGAGAGCTTAGGGAAAAACATAGATGTCTGCCCCCAGAGACTGAGATAGACTTGATTTTGGAGTGGAAATGAGGCATTTAGCTAATTCTACTGTGTAAACCCACTTATCTAGAAGTCCATAGGCCATGTTGTTTTAGAAATGTGTTGGTTTTAACATAAAGCCTGCAGAAGGATTCTTCCTAGTCTGTAGCCTCCGGTATAGAATTTGTTTCCAGGGAATAATTCCCAATTGGTTCAGTTTAGAAACTTTTCGTCATTTGACTAATTTTCTGCACTGAGTAGAGAAAATTGATTTGCTATGCTTTTTACTCAGAATAGACTGTTAAACCATGTATCTTAGAGGTTCAAATTAGAATAACCTGGTGCAAAAAGCTGCAATTAATGTTACATGTTACTCTGATTAAATTTTATAGTTTTCCTTTCAAACCAATTAGGTATTTTATATATCTACCAGACTTCAGTTACTCCTATATTTTACAAACATAGGAACTTAGGGGTTTTTTTGAATGTTGACTAAGGCAAGTTTGATGCTATTTGACAAAACACTACATAGGAATATCCTGCCTCAGGTAGAATAAAATAAAATCGCCTCTTGAAAAAATTAGAATCCTTGTTAATTACTTGTAGTTGCTAGAGACCAAAAGAAGTGCACAGAATCCTGAGAGTTAAAGCATCATTGTCTAAAGTAGACTTGATTTTTCTTGGAATAATATTACAGGCTCTTCCACATCTGTCATCTCACTGTCTTTAAAACTTCAGATATGTTTATTATTTTCTCTTGTTCCTTTTTTCCTCTCTGTTATCGATCTTACTTTTAGCTCTGTAACTTTAATGGAAAATTCTACTGCAAGTAGTATAGACAGTAAGGAAATTAATTCTCTTACATAACAATGCCATCTGAGATTTCTTCAAGGCAGTTTATTTAGCATTTCTCTACCCTCATATCCTCTGACTGTCAGCTTTGTCAGGTCCCTCATATTCACGGTTAACTGCAGTTATCTGGCCCTTGTATCTGGACAATGGCCAAATTCAGTGTCTCTTTGTTAAGAGCAAGGAAACTTTTCCCAGAAGGTCCCTCACCACATTTCATTGGCCAGAACTCTACACATGACCTTGTTATCTAACATGGTAAGAGAAATGTTAAGTGAAGGTATCAGAAAGGAGATAAAGGAAAACCAACAAGTCAAAGTAAAGGGTGAGGGCTAGGCGTACATCTTTGGGCAAAGAGAGTATTGGAATTTCTCTAATTGGTTTAGACTCATCAGGAGGTTTCCTGAGACACCTGCGGGTGGGATGGACCTTGGGTTCTGAGACCGCAGACATCACTGGTTGGCCAGACTGTTCCAGGATCTGCCCCATTACCTGTTGACTCTCTTGCTCTCTGACCCTCTTTTCTCCCATCTCCCGTCATTTAGCCGGAGGTAAATTTTTTTTAAGCTGTCCTAAAAGTTTTCTTCCCAGTGAATTTTACTAATGCTTCTTCCCATTAAGTTTGCCTTAAAATCTACTCATTCCCTTATAAGTGTCACCCATTGTATGGTGATTTAAGAGTGTTTTTCTTCTTTTGTGTATAGGCAAGACTTAATACCTAGTATCCACCTGTTTTAAAATTAGATTTTAGTTTCAAGGTGAACATAGATTGTTCTCCTCTGAGGGATGTTGGCAGAACAAAGTAAAGTTGAAGAGGAAAGAAACAGACTTTTTTCCTAGAGGTGGTTTGTTTAAAAGAACCCTGAGTGCAAAAGCAGAGTTTTATCTTTAAAGAATCAGAGTCAAGGTAAATAATTTATGCAGAATGCAGTGAGCAAAGTATAGGACAAATGTCCTTGTTCAAGTTATTAATATATTATCTCAATGAAGTAATTTGTTGGTTACAGTGTTAGCTTTTTATGGAAAATACATTTAGTCTTTTCTGAATAATCTGAAAACATTTTTTGCTAGTGACATATGTCTTATTTTCAAAAGTCCTTTCCTCTATTATTCTGGTCACGGTTGTTGTTTAGTCTGAGTCATGTCCAACTCTTTTGTGACCCTGTGGACTGTAGCCCACCAGTCCATGTTTCTCAGGCAAGATTTCCCATTCTTGCCTGGGAGACCCCACGGGATTCTACAGGCAAGACTGCTGGAGTGGGTTGCCTTTTCCTTCTCTGGGCGTCTTCCCAACCCAGGGACTGAACTTGTGTCTCCTCCTTGGCAGGCAGATTCTTTGCCACTGAGCTACCTGGGAGGCTCACTGTTCTGGTTACTCAATAAATAGTCTGAGAATGTTCTTTTTCTAGTGCATTTCTAACCTAACAGAGCCTGGAACCTTAACTTGTAATGAATATTCTGTAAAGTATTATAAATAAATAAAAATTTAAGCAGAATACCATGTTTCTTTATACTAAGAAGGAAAGACAAAAACAGATTCAGAACACGGGGTAGCATCAAGACTTTTACTGACCCCCAGTCATAATGGAGTGCTTAGTTGCTCAGTCGTGTCTGACTATTTGCAACCCCATGGCCTGTAGCCCACCAGGCTCCTCTGTCCATGGGGATTCTCCAGGCAAGAACACTGATGGGTTGCCATGCCCTCCAGGGGATCGTCCCAACCCAGGGATCGAACCCAGGTCTCCCGCATTGCAAGTAGATTCTTTACCAACTGAGCTACCAAGGAAGCCCACAATTATATGTTTAGCTTATTTTCTGCCTTGTTCTATTACTCTAACAATCGCAGGCTTATGGTCCTATTATTTCTAAAACTAGAATACTCTACTTCTCTAGGTCAGGAATTTTAAAGGAACATACACCCATTCTATTATTTGATAAGCTCTTCCTGAAGTCTGAATGTGTTTTCTCACCTGTACTAGCGAAGTGGACGAACAGCATTTATGTACGAAGAGCAGGAGAGACACCCAGTGGCTGAAATGTTTTCTCCTAACCATGGCTAAAACATGACTGAGATTGAACTGTTTATTGAGTATTTTTCCTACTATTTGTATCTTCTGAATTACTTTTCCAAAATGATTTTCCATAGATAATGGAAATATTTCCTTCTGTTGTTTGAAGTTTATCCCACATGGGAAATTGGAGCATGTTCAGGGGTCACAGCTGGATGAAAGTGAGTGCAGTTTAGACTATTCATTCACAGATTAAATAGAGACAGCGGTCTTCATAGCCGCTGTCACGGTGTCCAGTGTTATTTAGATAGAATATAAAAGCCCTAATGTTAGGGACTAACTTTCAGTGTAACCGAGTAAATGTAAACTGTTAAGCTCAGAGCTTGCCCTGGTTTGTTATAAAAATTTTCTGAAAGTTCTGAAAAATGAAGACACAGTCAAAAGATTCCACTTAATGTAGAAAAGGGGGTGTTTATCTTGAGAATGTGTGAAGACCATCCTGAAAAGTTGCTGGTAGAAACTAGAGGTCGCTAAATGTCTAGCACCATTTAAAAAATTCTGTACATTTACTTTGTTCTTGTCTTTACCAGCCAACTCCCTTTGCTCATTCAAAATTTCTGCTCACTCAGAATTTTTATTTCAGTATGGCCTGGCTTGACTCCTGTGACCTGCCCTAGCATCAGTTCTTTCCAACTTCAGTTTTTTTTGCTTCATACTTTCTGTGTTTTGTGGTTTAATGTCCCAAGAGAACATGCTTAGCCTCTTATCTTTGAGAACCAAGTGATGCTATTGGCCAATGACTAATCTTTGGATTGGTAGCCATTTGGTCCGGTGTTTTAGTTTCAGTCGCCTGTGGAGTGGAATCACGTGGTCTCCACGGGTTTTCCTCTTTGACAGAACGAAGCCCTTTCCTTCAGAAGGAGGCTGTGGTCATGACACATACTGTGACCCTTTGTCCTAGTGGGAATTTAAGGCTTCCATCCACCCCAGAGCGGTGGCTCTCAGGCTTTAGCTGCATCAGAGTCACTGAAGGACTTTTTCAAACCCAGAGTGCTGGTCCCCACTCAAGGGTCTCTGAGACCCGAGATGCAGGATGAGTCCCAGATGTGTATTTCCAGCTAGGTCCCTAGTGCTGGTGCTGCTGCTGGCCCAGGGCTCACACTTCGAGAAGCATTGTGAGGGTATGTAAACTATTATCGACTAAGTCTATTTTTAAATGTCTTTTAGAAGAAACCCATTTTGGGGGTAAGAAACATATGTAACTGAATGTTGAAATCATTGTTTTTTCAAACAAAACTATTATTTTGTGGTTAGTCTGTGGGCTTATTTCCTGACCAGTCATTGTTTTTTGTTTTCTTTTTTTTTTTTTAATAGATTGACCTTAGTTTAAGCTATGCTCTCACAGTTAAGGCTTTTTTCCAGAGTAGAAGATTATTTCAGTTTCAACGGGTTTTCCTTTTTTTCTCTTGCAAAAGTAAATAAAGGCTATGATTCCAATAAAAAGACAAGTTCTGAAAATATATTGACGGGAAGATTTGAAAGCAGCCCAACACTGTAACTGGCTTGTCCCTTTCTTCTCTTCACAGGGTTACATGAGTTCTTTTTCCTCCTAGTCCTAGTGTACTTTGTGATTGCTTGCATTTATGCTCAATCATTGTGGCAGGCTATTAAGAAAGGAGGACCCATGCACATGGTTTTAAAGGTTCTGACAACTGCATTGCTGTTACAAGCTGGTTCAGCTTTCGCTAATTACATTCATTTCTCCAGGTAACTCAAAACCATTAAAACTGTGTTCATCATTGTGTCTAATTAATCATAATTAGTCCACCAAAGTTATGTTTGCTTTGATTATGAATAATTTTGTTCACATTTGTAATTTATGCTAATATTCTCCTCTTCAATTCCTCAGTTACTCCAAAGATGGAATAGGGGTACCTTTTATGGGAAGTTTGGCAGAATGTGAGTATCTTACTAAGCATTTCTTTAAGACATAAACTTGCTATCTGCTTGTATGTTTTCCTTTTTCATTACTTATTTTCTGCCATAGTACAGTTTTTTTTGTTTTTTTTTTTTAATCTGAGGTTGATTAGATTTGGCTCAACTGGAAATAAGATTACAGATTTAGTTTCCACATACCCTGTTTAGTTTCTGTAGGGATAGATAATGTGTCTAGCTATTCATTGTCTTTAGAGCATATTTATGCCCTTTCTGTCATTTTTATCTTTCATAAAGACTCAGTGAAGTAGGTATGCTTATCCCTATTTTGCACATAAAGAATCTGGGCTCAGTGACAGAAAATGCATTTCCAAATGTCAGTCATCCGGTAGATGGTAGAGCCAAGACTTAGACCCAATTTTCTGACCACAAAGCTAAAGATTTTTTTTTCCGTTTTATCATCCCTTTTTTGACTTTTTCCTCTGTGTTTCTAACCTGGAGCCATAGAATAAACCTATAATCGAGCTGACTTCTCAGCTTTGTTCTTTGATTTATAAAAGGAACTCTTATGAGGTAATTTTTCAATTAAGCATGATGGTGAAAAAATAAAACTTCCTATGATCATAACTTTTAAAAGAGAACTTCAGAGGTACATCAGGTCATATGCCATTCTCAGTTCTGAAAAACAAGTTAAGATTTGCTCTAAAAAAGCAGGTCCTGAATACACAACCATTCTAGGATTTAGTTTCCTTATATTTTCCATGTTTCTCTTCTAGTCTCCTCACTCTTTAATAGGGTGTCTTAGAGTAATCTCTGTAATCATCTCAGGACCTGCTTATCCTGATGCTGCCTATTTTAAGATTCTAAAACTTCTATAATTTCTCCTTTTCCTTGTGAAGAGGATGTATATACTGTTCACCTCTTGGGCATGAGCAAAAGTTGATTCTCTTTCTTTTGATGTTACTAGAACCCTTCTTTGTCCCCCTGTTTTCTCTTAGATGACTCAGGATGTTTATAATAGAGTCCTCGAGTTTTAAAGCTGGACAGAACATAGAAATAATTTAGCTCCTGCATTTTAGATGAGGAAATTGTGATCCAGAGAGGCAAAGCATACAGAGGCCCATCAGTAGCAGAGCTATTACTAAAATCAAGGACTCTTGACATTTTGTGAGTATCTACTATAGACAAAACAGTTTCAGGCTGTCTGGCATCTTCATGGTAGGTTAAAAGCAAAAGTCTTTTTTAAAAAAACTACAGTAAGTCAACATTGATCATTTTCGATAGTTCTGACAACAGGTTTATTAAATGATAAAAAATTTCTTTTAGAAAACATTTTTGGCTGCACCACATGGCATGTGGGATCTAATTAATAGTTCCCAGACCAGGGATCAAACCTCTGCTCCCTGCAGTGGAAGTGCAGAGTCTTAACCACAAGACCACCAGAGCAGCCGCTAAAATTTCAAGATTTTTAATTAAATTCCGCAGGATGGGATTTTTGTGAGATCTGTATAGTTTGTCTATAATTAGCTACTTTTCCAAGAACAGATACTTGGTGTTCTGCCTATCGTCACAGTTACAGTATGTCAATATGTGCACTAGTTAGTAACACAGAAATGAACCAGAAAATCAGTGTACCCCCCACTCCCTGTATTTGTAAAAACAAATAGCAAAAGCTAAGTAGCAACTTATGTAGGTATATTCCTTTGGCTGACTTCTTTAAATGACTGAATATGTATTTGTATAATGCTTAATAAAAATAATTAGCGTCACAGTCATTTAAAATCTCTGGTGAGAGTAAATTATCCTTGATCTGAAAGGCCATGCTGTTTCTGATATCACTGAAATGTGAAGACAGTTCATTAATAGAATTCACTATTACAGATAAATAAGCCTAAATGTAAAGTATCTAGTTCTAATTGGGGTTAGGGTTAGAAAAATATGTCAAAATAAATCTGAGAAGATCTATTATTAATAGGTTTTTGGCTTGTGACTTTTAATATAAGTATTATACTGCAACTAGTTTTATCTGTTTCTCTAAGAATATCTTTGTATAGAAGAAGTAAAAATTGTAGACATCAAAGTCATAAATGGCAATTTGAAGGAAGTTTTATTTTGTTAAATTGTGATCAAATGTTTATTCCAAAATACACTTTGATGAAAGGTTATAATTTTTAAAAAAAATCAATAAATAGAACTCTGAAATAAATACATGTGTAAGTGGAGGTAAACGACTGATGGTTGTTTACCTGTAGCGCTGAACTGGACGCAGGTGGTTTTATTGCGTCCTTTCCACAGCAGCAGACTGCCCCTGAAGTGTGAGTGATGGCCGCCTGGTGGCGCTTCACACTAACGCATGGAGCACTTCATCTGTCTTCAGGACTCGGACACTAAGGCCAGCACAACTGGATGTCACAGAAGCTCTGCGTTTCTTTATCGTCATGCTGTTTCTTACTAAATGGTTTTAGCAACTATTCTTCACATTGTGATTCAGCCATCAAAAAAACATGAACAACCCAGAAATATGTAGTGTTCTCCACACTGCAGAAGTTATATTTTAAATGTGTTTTCATCAGTTGTGAGTTATAGATTGTAGTTAGAAAAACTAAGAAAAATAAGAAACACAAACAGATTTAAAGCTGGCCTTAAAAATATGTACAGGTACATATATATTTTTAAAAATAGTTTTGCCATTGTGTTAGCTATTTCATAAATGTTTACAAATTTAATGGCAGAATTTTAATTCTTTAGATTTATTATTGAATTTCCGTAGTTTCTTTTTGAAAGTGCCTGTCTTTTGTGCTCAATAAAATAATTATGTTCTCAATGCAAAAAGGATAAAATTTGGGAATTCCCTGGCGGTCCTGTGGTTAGGACTCTGAGCTTTCACTGCCCAGAATGTGGGTTCATTCTTCAGTTGGGGAACTAAGATCCCACAAACTGTGCGGCATGGCCACACAAAAAAAGGAGATTTGTTGTACTGCAAAAGCTCAGCTGACTTTGGTTTTCATTTCCCATTAGTTTTTGACATCGCTTCCCAAATTCAAATGCTATACCTGCTTCTGAGTCTGTGCATGGGTTGGACAATAGTCAGGATGAAGAAGTCTCAGAGCAGACCTCTCCAGTGGGACTCTACCCCTGCATCCACTGGTATTGCCGTATTCATGGTCATAACACAGGTGAGTAGTGAAACCAAGTATTTCTGTTCTATACTATTTGAAAATGCAGACTTGAACACATCTCCTGTTAAAATTGAACCCTGGGATCCATGAGAAATTTGTGTCGTTTTAAACCATGAGTTTAAAGTGTGATAGATCATAAGTAAAGTAAGTCAGAAAGACAGATACTATATGGTATCACTTACATGTGGAATCTAAAATATGACACAAGTGAAATTATCTATGAAGCAGTTTGTTCTCAGACATAGAAAACAAATGTATGGTTACCAAAGGCAAAAGAGGGTGGAAGAGGGATAAATTAGGAGCTTAGGATTAGCAGATACACACTGTTATGTATTAAATAGATAAACAGCAAGGTCCTACTGTATAGCACTGGGAACTATATTCACAGTCCTGTAATAAACCACAATTGAAAAGAGTATGAGAAAGAGTATGTATGTATGTGTAACTGAATCACTTTGTTGTACATCAGAAACTAAGACAACACTGTAAATCACTTATAGTTCAGTTTTTTAAAAACTCGGAAAAAAAGAGTGATGGATCAAATAACCTGTTAATTTTTTGAGTGCTAGTATATGTAGATTGTAAAATTTCATTGTAATTTACTTGAATCTGAGCTTCCTATCAGTATGTTTAATATTCAGTTAGATTCTCATTTTCTAATTAAGAGCTTTCTTTCATATTTTAACACTTTGTAAATAGTATTAAATCAGTCAATTAATGAATCTTGGATTCATTCATTAGCAGGAATCTACTTTATACATGAAAGAATTCAAATGAATATCAAATTAAAGAAAAAACCAAAATGTAGAATAATAAAGAAGGGTATCTTGTTTTTGAAAGCAAATACACCCAAAACAAATTTGGTCTTGTTTTGTTTTCCTCTGTTGTGATATGTAGACATTCTAGGATCTCTGTATGCTTATATGCAATGGATTTATAAAAATTTAGATGAAAGATATAAACATAAAAATTTGTACTGGATTTGTGACCAGTATAAGTTACAGATGAAAATGAAATATACACTTGGGTTCTATATAGGACATAATAATTTGTTTTAATGCATTAAACAGATTGAAAAACTCAGTAGTGGAGGGTAAAGCTTGTGCTTTACTCATCTCTATACCTCTAGTACTGTAAGTGCCAAGTGACGGTCTATTGAATTTACATGATTGATTTAGAAAGGGACCATATCATAGGTATTTAAAAAGAAGATAATGCCAGGAAGGGAGAGCTAATGAGAAAGAACTGAATTGGAGGTGATTAAATAAGGACAAGATCCTACCAACTTAACATTTCTGATCCAGGGTTTATGGAGAGGAATGTTACATCAACTTCAAGTCTCATTTCTCAGTATCCTTTTTTAAAAACTGAATTTTCATTATTGCATTGTAATTTCAATTCATTATCATAAACATACAAATTGAGATTGTAACTCTACATTAGACTTTCTGTGAACATTTTTGAAGACTGTGTTAGACATGGCACTGGTCCTCAACAGCAACCAGACTGGGAGGACGAGACAGGCAAACAGAGATCATGTAAATATGTACACCATATTCCACAGGTCACACATTAGCATATGTATGTGAAAATATGGGAGTGCTGAACTTAGTTGCTTCAGCTGTGTCTGACTCTTTCCGACCCCATGGACTGTAGCCTACCAGGCTTCTCTGTCCATGGGGATTCCAGGCAAGAATACTGGAGTGGGTTGCTATGCCCTCCTCCAGAGGATCTTCGCAACCCAGAGATTGCAGGCGGATTCTTTACTGCCTAAGCCACCAGGAAAGCATCTGTGAACAGTGTGTGAGACGCGGCACTAATCCTCAACAACAGCAGACTAGGTGGGCGAGACAGGCAAAGAGAGATCACGTAAATATGTACACTGTATTTTGCAAATCAAGCCTTAGCATACATATGTGAAAATATGGGAGTATGAATATGTAAAAGTGTGAATCATGGGAAATGGTTATTTTTTTCTGCTTTGTTGGAATATAATTGAAAACCAGAAATTGTATAGATTTAAGCTACGTAAGTTGATGTTTTGATCTATATACATTTTGAAATGATCACCAAAACCAAAGCCAGTTAATATCCATCACCTCATGTAGCAGGAGATAATAGTTCTATGATAGCACTTTTTTGTGGTAAAAAGTCAAGTTTAGAAATGCATGTTGAGGAATCAGATGGGTATAATTTGGTGGGGTAGAGAAGTAACTCAGTGAAAAAAATATTGAATATTTGGTCCAAGAAGGAAATTCCTCTGTGCAAGAGGAGAAAGGAGTTCAGCTAGCAAGAACGTAGCAGGAGTAAAATTAGGGTGGAAGATTCAAGAATGAGGAAAGGAGGTGGTTGCTGGTAAACCCATAAAGCCTAAAATCAGATTTAGTAATGGAGTTTTCATCGAAATCCTATGGAAGCCACTGAAGACTCAGTTCTGAGGGCTGAGTTGGTAAATGAAGGGAGCGCAGAGGACCAATGACTTGTGTGATGGTAAAAATTATCATAATTTAAGTGATTGAGGTTTAGTAAAGATGGAGGGAATGTGGGCACTGATTTCTACTGAAGAGCAATAAACAGAACAGCTTAATCAGGAACTTGGTGAGCTTTTCACTGGCGTAGTAACCACAGGGGAGAAAAGGTGAACAAACACATAAGGAAAGTAACTCTGCCCTGGGCGCCATAATGAATATTAAAAATCCACTCTCCTTGGGACTTCCTTGGTGGTCCAGTGGCTAGCACTTACCTTCCAATGCAAGGAGTGCGCCTTCAATCCCCGGTCATAGAGCTAAGATCCCATGTGCCTCTCGGCAGAAAAATCAAAATATAGAGCAGAAACAATATTGTAACAAATTCAGTAAAGACTTTAAAAATGGTCCACATAAAAAAAAAAGAAAGAAAGAAAATCTTTAAAAAATCTACTCTCCTTTAACCAGAGAGGTTAACGTGGAAAAAAAAAGAGTGAAATCAACAATTCAGACTTGCTAGTTTGTGGATTATAAAATATACTGAGATATTTGAAACTTTATCCTGAGATAACAGGCTTGAATACAGAACAGTTTGATTCATAATAAGGTGTTAAAGTAAGAAAGAGATTGATTTAGAAGAAATTTTGTGCTTATTCTGTTCCTCTTTTCAACTTATTTTCATCATAAGAGATGTGTTACTTGAATCGTGCAAGCAGTAGTATTTTTTTTTATCTCTGATACATGGTCTCATTTGATCACAAGCCCCTTCCTCCAGCTTAGGGGTGTCAGTGAGGGGAAAAACTGCCCATACTTTATCAACACCTTATATAGTTTGATAAATCTTAAAACCTCTTAGGAATGAATGTACTGTTTCAGGGGATATGTAAAAGAGTTGAAGGTCTTTATTGTAAGTAGATAAGACTTTTTTCTCTAAAAATATGTTTGTTTGTTTGTTTGTTTTTACAGAGTATTTTGCTACTTTGGGAACAGTTTGAAGAAACCAGTTCTCACAGCCACCATTCGCATCACAGCTTAGCAGGGATCCTTCTTATCGGTTTAAGAATTTGCCTAGCATTGTCCTTAGGCTGTGGGCTCTACCAAATCATCACAGTGGAGAGAAGTACACTCAAAAGGGAGTTCTACATCACCTTTGCCAAAGTATGGGTTTGCTTAGAAAATGACTTCTTTGCATTGTCGACTTCATTCTGCGTTACTAGGAAGTTAGTACGCAACCCTACACTAATACTTCATAAACTTCTATTATGTGCCAGGCACCACTCTTAAGCCCTTTATGTGCTTCAGCTCATTTAATCTTCACAATTCATGAGCTGCATATGATACTATCCCCATGTTACAGAGCCCATGAAACAGTAGTTTCCATGTAATCTTTGGCAGGACAGTTGTGCTTGAATTGTAATTTCTCGATCAATAGGGATTTTACATTCTTTTCTATAGTATCAGAACTTTTTAATAAAAAAAAATAGATTGCTGTTTGCATGTCTCAAAAAAGCAGTTTTTAATTGACTATGAACTGTTTACTCCCAGAATTATGCAATGTTTTATAAAGAACCATGAAGAGCCATCCTTCAGCATAAGCAGAGGGAGCCAGGAGCCTGAGTACATGCTACACTTCAGCCATTTTGTGGCATTCATACGAGATCATGTTGACTTCGTCCCCCCTTTCCATGGCATTCCTATGCCAGTGAGAGCTAAAGGCAGATGGATTTTTTTTTCTGTACCCATTTAATAAAGGAAAAGATCAGGAGAGAGGTTGAGGCAGTCACGTTACAGAAGCCTCCCTCCCTGGTAATGCTTTTGGTATACAGATGGAGAGAATCCATAACCCATCCTCTTGGCAACTCTAAACCACATTCTGACAAGCTGTTAGGTCACCCACCCTAGTCCACAGTCTCAGAAGAGTGAGGCTGCTATGGACAGAGGGCCAGGATTCCTTCCTTATTCCTGATGTGGAGCTTTGTCAAGCTGCTGCCGCAGGCCTCTTGTGTATCCAACAGGCAAAGATATGCCTTTCACTTTGGAATTCTTCACAGATACAGTAGTGCCTGTTGTCTGAAAAGTATATACTTCAGTTGTATAAAAACTAAAATTTTTCTTTTCAATGTTTTAAATAGTACCAAAATTTTTCTTAAACTGAAATTTTTATTTTTATATGTTTTCATATAACTATTTGAATAGGTTCAGACATCCAGAAGCATTTAAAGAGTAGGAAACACATTCTCACCTCTCTCCCATCTATGCAGTTATCACCTCCTTACATAATCACTACTAGTTCCTAATTTATTTTTCAGAGAATTAAAAATATATATTATTAAATATTTTACATTTCCCTTTGCATTTATACAGATAGTAACATACTAAACACATATTTATACATCTTGTTTATTTTTCTCACAACATCAAGGTACTAACCATGTCAAGAGCTAGTAGTAGTATTATAAAATATTATTATATAATAATAACATTATTTTATTTCAAATTTAATTTCAGAAAAGGATATTTTGCCATGTTCTAGGAAAAATAGAAAATAGATATTTGAAAGTAAAAGTGTTAAAAAGTTTTCCATTCCTACTTTCCTAATTCCAATGTCTTTTTGTATTAAATCTCAAACAAGTTCCCACTGTTAATAGTTTTTTGTGTTATTCTTACAGAATTTCTTTGTGTATGTATATGAAACTATGAATGAATATTCTTGTCTTTTACAGAAATATTGCACATTTGTACCTCGCTTTTCTCAATTATTGATTTGTTACTTGTTTAAACATGTTCATAGTATATCAAAATGTGTATATGTGAAACATGGAAGATTTTAAGTACTCCTAAAAAAAACATCCATTTGATTAGAAACAAAGCATCATTGTCACAACAATAGCAAACTTATTTCTATCTTCTGTTGCAGTTTCTACTGTATAGGCCAATTGAGATCAATGAAGACCTCCTAAATGGGCTAGTAATGTTTTCCGTCTGGTACATTATGAAAACAGAGGCACAGCTGCACTTATTCAATGTGTTTTTCATTTGTTTCAGGGCTGCATCTTGTGGTTTTTGTGCCATCCAGGTCTTGCATGCATTTCTATCATTTTTGATGACTACCAAAGAGATAAGGTAAATAATATACGTGATCAAATAGTTTTATTTCTAGTCTTTATTGGGAAATTAAGTAGGAAAAACCTACTTATCCACTCAGTAGTTTCTTTGGATTCTGTGAAATAAAACTTGGAAACAAAATATTAAACCAGTGAGTATTTCAATTTAGTTTATAAGCAAAATGATGGAAAAATAGCTTTTGTTATCCCTATTTTAACCTATCTCATAGTACTATTTTATAAATTAACTTGTAGAATGTATAAACACAGCTTTGTTAAGAAAATTGATTTAAAATGTTCACTGCATAATGTTAAATATCAAGATAGCTTTAAAAAAAATCAGTCTAGTTGCTTTAACACCCCGCAGACTGGAGTGCCATGCTCAAGTATGTCACATTTTGGTTGCGTTGATACCTAACATCTTAGGTGAATGACTCCATCATTTCAAAGTGGAGTTATGCCAGGAGCTCTTTGCAAGCAATGCCATATGTGCTTGAACACAGAAGTGTTTCTTGAACCTGAGGTATTTACAGAGGGTAAATAGGTAGGAAGGTAGTCTACAAAGACAGACAAGCGACCTGAGACTTTCCGAAAGGGCTTTTAGAATACTCGTCAAGATTCGGGCAGGGGCATCCTTTATTCCTGTTACTGCATTAGCCAGGAGCCTGACTTTTCTTATTACTTTTTTCAGTACATGTACTCTGAGAGAATGGTTTCGTAAATTATCCTTTTGTGTCTCATTGTGACATCTATAAACTGCTAAAAGAATTTTACTTTTAAACAATTACAGTCCTGAACATTAGTTGTATTTTTCTATTGAAAATTTCTCTTTAAAAATTTACCCTCAGTAAAGATGGGGAAGATATAATTTTTTATTTATATATATTTACTTAAAGTATATATAAGTTTATGTATAATGTTTATGTATGTATAAAGTATATATAGGTTCATGATAAATTGAATATGGTTTCTCTGTTTTTGCATGCAGTAAAGTATTCCCTTTCTTTTCTTTTCAGGTCATTACAATAGGTGTTATCCTTTGCCAATCTGTTGCCATGGTCATTCTCTACAGACTCTTTCTATCCCACAGTCTGTTCTGGGAAGTTTCTTCACTTTCCTCCGTAACACTACCACTGACCATATCATCTGGACACAAAACTCGGCCTCACTTCTGATACTTGCTTTTCTCTAAGGAAAAGTGAATTGATTCACCACAGTGCAATAAGGATCCAAATACAGTGACTTTTTTTCATACTTGTGGTATGAAAAATTGAACAGAGAAAGCAGAGTTATATATGTATAACTGCATTTAAGCAGTACCAAACTGAAAACTGAAAAAAAGGTAACAAATGTTTTGAAATATACTTAATAAACTTTTAAGAAAGAGTGTTGTTATAAGGTGATTTATGCAATTTCCATATGGAAATAAAGCTGAAAAGAATTGTTTGGTATTTTTATAAGAGACTCACCACTTACAATGCCTCATCCTCCATCAGTAGTTAACTCAGGTTTGATAGTCCAAAAAAAGTGATCAGTTAAATGATTACTTACTTATATGTAACTAAGTCCAGTTATGAAATCAGTGTAATACACTGGTTAAAAACTGCTTCTTTTTATGCTTTAAGAAAAATACATTTCATATTGGAGTTTAAAAATATTGAAAATTAAGTTACTTCAGAAAATTAATATAAAATATATTTGTAGTTAAGTGAATAAGCTTTTGTTTATTTGTGGATAGGGTTATTCTCCATTTTCTTCTATTACTTTTGGCTCTCTAGTTAGGATTTAGCTTGATTAGCAAAGGGTTTTTGGCAGATAATTTATGAAAACTTAGATACATTGCAGCAGTTATACAAAGGATTTAAAAATCTGAGCACTTAGGTGAAGGGACAAGCAGGTTAACATGTTTAAAAAGAAAGAAGGAAAAAGTACTCTATGATATGGTTACTAAAATTTTAATCCTGATATAATTCATTTCTCTTACATTGAATCCCCAACCATAATTAAGCTGTATACACAGATTAAATTAACAGAAGCATTTCACATAAATGTTGGTTTCAGTCATCAACTACCCATGAATTCCTGCCCATGGATACTTAATCAGGATTAAATTTTCTATGAATAATTGGAAAACAAAATACTCACTGGATTTGTTATAATCCGTGTTGGCACTGGATTCTAAGTGGTTGCCATCTTGAATCCTTTGTAATAAAGCCATATTTTTTGCAAATGATGCCCTGGTATTGAGTATACAAATACTCTATCAAGTGCCTGTTAAAAAAATTACTAAATGGTTATTAGTACTTGCAGTATAAAATGACTATTCCCATTAAGAGTCACTGATCAGAAATTATTCTGTCTTGCAAGTCCTTCAGGCCTTTTCATTTTTACCTCTGGCTTATTTTAAAGAATTTTTTTTTTAATCTACTTTCAAAGGTGTTATGTTTTTAAGCAAGAAATAGTGCACTGATCTGGTAATTAACCTCTTTTAATTAAATGGTTAAAGTAACATAGCAGAACTTTCAAAATATCTATGATTTTGTCTTTGTTTTTCCTTTGCATCTAGTCTCATTGAAAGTGAATAGTATTCTGCTTCATTTTAAAGGAAAAATACATGTGTTCGTGACTAGCAAAATGGCAGAGTGACAAAGTTCAACCTGCTCATTAAATCATCAACAGCTCTTTGTAAATTATTTAATAAATGAGAGCTACATGTTGAGACTAGAAAGTCCACAGTATATTTTAGGCTTATGTGATCTTCTGAGTGGTCATGACCTTTTCTTTTACCACATCTCACTAATAACCCTAGTTATTATCTGTTGTATTCAACTGAAGTGCAGTTAATTGAGCTGAAAAAAAAAAGACTGAAGCCTTTTCAAAAGTTTTGTTAACTTGCAACAATGGGAAGAGAATAATCTTTGTGTTACCTACACAAAGAACATGGAAACTGTAATCAACATGTATGAAATATATTACTGTGCTTGCATTTATGACGCTTGAGCAATTTATTTTTTACTTTTATTTTTTAATTTATGGTTGAATTTACTGATTATTTTGTTACTCAAGAGCCATTGTTAAATGAAGGAAGACAGTTTGTTAATAAATGTATGAAACAACTGTGAATAAAGTTTAGTAATCCGAGTTCAGAATTCATAGTTCATAAGTCATGACATGGTATCCCCTGTTTTTTCTCTTCCTGAATGTTTACATGGAGATTTGTTACCACAGATTACAGAAAGATAAGTATATACTGCAAACTAATTAAAGATCAGAACTTTGCTACTTTTATTTGTCAGATAATGGTTTTTTTTTTTAATCTATGTTTACATTTTTTCTTGGAGAAGTTGAATGGTCTTTCCACAGCTTTTTTTTCCCAGAAGCATTTTTTTTCTTCATGTAGGAAGGTATGTGTGCTCAGATGCTCAGTTGTACCTGACTCTTTGTGACCCCATGGACTGTAGCCCACCAGGCTCCTCTGTCCATGGGGATTCTCCAGGCAAGAATAGTGGAGTAGGTTGCCATTTCCTCCTCTTGGGTCTCTTCCTGACTTAGGGATCGAACCTGTGTCTCCAGTCTCCTGCATTGGCAGGCAAATTCATTTCCTCTAGCACCACCTGGGAAGTGCTATATAGGAAGGTATATGAAGGTGTTTTATTGATATGTATAATCAGTACATATCACCCTAAGCACCAGTGTGATAATCATGCTCCCCTGTAACTGAGTATGAAACAGAGAATAAAGGATTCTCCATAGTCACCTGACTTCTCTTTCACTTTTATCCTTTACCGTCATGATTTAATGAGCACCTATTAGATATTGTGTTAAATTTTAGTGAGAAAGAGTGGCTAGCCATAGTTAACTTTTGGTGTTGGTTTTTAACAGTAAACCTGAAATTGTGCTGAAAGTTAGAAATGAGCTTGAATATCTCTGTGTACCGCAGCTTACTTCAATATTTGAACCTTGGCTTTCAGCCAGATAGTGTTGCTAGCAGGAAGAGATAATCCAGGCAGAAGAACTTGCTTTAGGAAAAAAATTTTCATGATCGCAAGTAAAGTAAGCCATGTCTGATGAAAATGGGAGATATACGAGTCTAAGGCCAATTCTAACGTAAGGAAACTAGAATCTAAATATCAGCATAAACATTGGCCCCTTCAACATGTTTCCCTCAGGAGGCTGTGCATGTTCTCTGAAATTTCTTTGGAAATCTGGAATTATTTGAGAAACATTTATTTTAAATAGCTTCAGTGGTGTCAAATCTTTGAGGTTCTTTGTTTTTGAGATGTGAAATGATACAGCCAATCAGTTTGAGACTAGATCTGAAGGGGTAGCACCAATTTTTGTTTCAACATGTATTTCTAAATTGAGACTAAATAATGACATTAGTTTTCCCATGAGATCTGAAAATTAGTGCATTAACTCGTGCCGTGGTTTTCTAATAGTGCTGCTTCCACACTTGGGCACCTTCTCTGCACAACTCCAAGGGCATTGTGCTCTAAGAGTGATATGAGTGGGTGCTAAGTCCCTTCAGTTGTGTTTGGCTGTGTGCAACCTTATGGACCATAGCCCGCCAGGCTCCTCTGTCCATGGGATTCTCCAGGCAAGAACACTGGAGTGGGTTGCCATGCCCTCCTGGGGATCTTCTCAACCCAGGAATCGAACCCGCATCTCTTAGGACTCCCGCGTTGGCAGGCGGGTTCTTTACCACTATAGCCACTTGGAAAATACCCTAGGGGTGACAGTTACGTAAGAATAGCGGGAAGCCTGGAGTTGTGGAAGGAGTGGTCCTGCTCTCTACAGCCCGGTCTCCACACAGCAAAGGGAAATCAGCTGGATGATGGAATTCTTCATGCTAACTGAATGCCTTTTGTATATTTGAAATTATTTTAAAATTTAGAAATGTAAATGAACTCAGAGTGACTGTCGTCTTAAAACTCTCTATTTGCTTCCCATTGCACTTGGGGAAAAGTGACTCATGCTCATGGCTCTGTTCTACAAGGCCCCACGTGAGCAGGGCCCTTTCTCTATGTCGAATCTCATTTCATACCACTCTTTTTACCATGCCCCAGCCTTATCCTCCCAAAATACCTCATTTATGTCACTGCCTCAGAGCCTTTGCATTAGCTATTTCTTCTGCCTGGAATATTCACTTCCAAATCCTGATGTGATTCTTGGTTGAATTCTCATCCTTCAAGTTCTCAGATAAAATATCTTTCAGAGACCTCTGACCATCTGTAGTGAATTTACAAGGGGGCCAATATAGCTAGGCTGCTCATAGGTTCCTCTGAATTACGTCTGCATAATACCAAAATAGTGTGGGTCAAAGAGATGTTTGGCATGAGACTTAAAGGACTAAGGGAAAGTAAGCAGATCCAGATTCTTTTGATCATTGAAAGCTGCAAGCAAGGCATGCACTGTGACTGCTCACCCGGTTTATTGCTTCTGTGCTGGTTCACCTTCTTGGTTTGAGGACCAACAGCCAGGCCCACAGGGCACCAGCTCCAGCTGGGTCACCTCCTTCAGCTTCTTTAACTCCTGGGCCAGATGTGTGTATTGCTCTGTGACAGAGGACGCTGGGTTCTGCAGGACAACCCTGTCATCGAGGTTGGAAACTTGAAGGCAATGAGGCTGGCCTGGGTTCCAGTGCACCCTCATGAGTTCCACTCGCTTCTTGTGAGTCTCCTCATCCTGGCAGGTCCCAGTGCATCCTTGCTTTCCCCACTTCACATCCATCTTCCCTTCTCAGTTCAGTTCAGTTCAGTTGCTCACTTGTGTCCAACCTTTTGTGACCCCATGCACTGCAGCATACCAGGCCTCCCTGTCCTTTACTATCTCCCAGAGTTTGCTCAAACTCATGTCCATTGAGTCAGTGATGCCATCCAACCATCTCATCCTCTGTTGTCCCCTTCCCTTCCCACCTTCAATCTTTCCAAGCATCAGGGTCTTTTCAAATAATTCAGTTCTTCGCATCAGGTTGCCGAAGTACTGGAGTTTCAGCTTCAACATCAGTCCTTCCAATAAATATTCAGGACTGATTTCATTTAGAATGGACTGCTTGGATCTCCTTGCAGTCCAAAGGACTCTCAAGAGTCTTCTACAACACCACAGTTCAAAAGCATCAATTCTTCTGCACTGAGCTTTCTTTATAGTCCAACTCACATCTATACATGACTACTGGAAAAACCACAGCCTTGACTAGACCAACATTTGTTGGCAAACTAATGTCTCTACTTTTTAATATGCTGTCTAGGTTGGTCATAACTTTCCTTCCAAGGAGTAAGTGTCTTTTAATTTCATGGCTGCAGTCACCATCTGCAGTGATTTTGAAGCCCCCCCAAATAAGTCTCTCCCTGTTTCCACTGTTTCCTCATCTATTTAACCTGAAGTGATGGGACCAGGTGTCATGGTCTTCGTTTTCTGAATGTTAAGTTTTACGCCAACTTTTCCACTCTCTTCTTTCACTTTCATCTAGAGGCTCTTTAGTTCTTCTTCTTCACTTTCTGCCATATAGGTGGTGTCATCTGCATATTTGAGGTTATTGATATTTCTCCCAGCAATCTGGATTCCAGCTTGTGCTTCATCCACCCCAGTATTTCTCATGATGTACTCTGCATATAAGTTAAAAAAGCAGGGTGACAATATACAGCCTTGACGTACTCCTTTNTTTTCACTTTCATGCATTGGAGAAGCTCCAGTTTCCCCATCTATTTCCCATGAAGTGATGGGACTGGATGCCATGATCTTAGTTTTCTGAATGTTGAGCTATAAGCCAACATTTTCACTCTCCTCTTTCACTTTCATCAAGTGGCTCTTTAGTTCCTCTTCATAGGGTGATGTCATCTGCATATCTGAGGTTATTGATATTTCTTCCAGCAATCTTGATTCCAGCTTGTGCTTCATCCACCCCAGTATTTCTCATGATGTACTCTGCATATAAGTTAAAAAAGCAGGGTGACAATATACAGCCTTGACGTACTCCTTTTCCTATTTGGAACCAGTCTATTGTTCTATGTCCAGTTCTAACTATTGCTTCCTGACCTGCATAAAGATTTCTCAAGAGGCAGGTCAGGTGGTCTGGTATTCCCATCTGCACTGAGCTTTCTCAGTCCAGTTCTGAAAATTTTTTCAGAATTTTCCAGTTGATTGTGATCCACACAGTCAAAGGCTTTGGCATAGTCAATAAAGCAGAAATAGATGTTTTTCTGGAGCTCTCTTGCTTTTTCCATGATCCAGGGGATGTTGGCAATTTGATCTCTGGTTCCTCTGCCTTTTCTAAAACCAACTTGAACATCTGGAAGTTCACAGTTCACGTACTGTTGAAGCCTGGCTTGGAGAATTTTGAGCATTACTTTGCTAGCGTGTGAGATGTGTACAATTGTGCGGTAGTTTGAGCATTCTTTGGCATTGCCTTTCTTTGGAATTGGAATGGCCTCCTATAAGAATATCCCTATAATAATTACCTTATTTTGTATATTAAAAATGGAATGTGTGTGTGTTGGGGGGGCGGATGTCCTAGTGGTATTCCTTTTGTGATCAGACCCTACAGATACACCATCCTATTTAATGCTGTTCCCCATCCTAATCTCTATTACATTATTTTCTTTTTATAGTACTGCTTTCTCTTTACCATTGCCTCTCTCCTCAGTTAGATTGTAAATTCTGAGGGAGTTTGGCCCATTGTATTGTTTATTGCTGTATCCCTAGGACCTAGAACATTCTCTGTTGGTGTACTCTAGATGCTCAAAAATACTTTTGAATCAATGGATAAAAGAAATTATGAAAAAGTTTTAAATATATATTTAGCAATATCTCCTATATAGTGACTTAGCTGTGCTAGTCTTTGAAAGTGAAAGTGAAAGCCCCTCAGTTGTGTCCAATTCTGTGACCCTATGGACTATACAGTCTATAGGATTCTTCAGGCCAGAATACTGGAGTGGGTAGCCTATCCCTTCTCCAGCAGATGTTCCCGACCCAGGAATTGAACCAGGGTCTTCTGCATTGCAGGCAGATTCTTTACCAGCTGAGCCACCAGGGAAGCCAACATGCTGTTCTTTATTAAGTTATTAAAATACGGAACTGAGAATGTATAAAAATCTTGAGTAGCCAAGTCATTATTAATAAAGTCTAATCTCTAAAATTCATCAATTGTAAAAGGATTTTTCAAGTTATCAGAGAACCAGTTTCCCCCTCTTTTAAATAGAGAGACCATGTGACCAGCATCTTTGTCCACCACAACTAAAATAATCAATTTAAAAGATGTTTAAGTTAGCTAGAGGAAGGAATGTTGACAGTAGTCTGAAGCATCTGGGAGAAGACAGAAAAAGTACAAATGACCCTAACACTCAAATTCCAGCAGCTTGGGGTCATTTAGTCTGGGTAAAAACAGGCCCGCATGCTTTGGTAGACACTTAGAGCTTTGTGGTTCAATATAGCTCATGACAGGAATTCCCTGCTGGGCCAGTGGTTAGGACTCTGTGCTGTTACTGCCAATGGCGTTCATTTGATCCCTGGTCAAGGAGCTAAGATGCCATGAGTTGTGCAGCCTGGCCTATATATAAATATATATGTATACATATACACATATATCACGGTAATAATCCTTAATATTCAAAGATTAAATAATGTTCAGTATTCTCATAGAAATGTTCAAGTACACTGTTAATGTTTTGTCCTTGTAAAATTGGTAATACATGTACACTGATTGTACAAAAATTAGAAGTTTGAAAAGAGTAAAAAATTAAAAAATTAAGTCCCTCTGGCCACTTATTTCCGTCCCTGGGATTCAGCCTCTACTACCAGTTTCTTGTGTATTTTTCTAGAAATAGCCCCATGTATATGTAAACATATATGAAACGTAAGTTGGAGCATCCCATACAGATTGTTATGCACATTCAGCAGTTTGTTTTGTATCCCTACTTACTGCATCATCCCATCTTTTCACTGATTGCTTAGAATTTCATTGTATGAATGAATCTTTTTTAAATTAGTGATTTTAAATTACATTGAGTGAATTTTTTAAAATGGTCCTCTGTTACTGGACACTGTTGGTTTCAAGCCTTTTGCTATTACAGGTAGTCCCCTAAACTTTTGGAATAAAAAATTTGCCTGGCCCTCTTCCCCTATTCTAAGACCCTCCCTGCTCTCCTTGTCTCACTTTCCAGGATCTAAATCATTGAAATTTCCAGAGTGATAGAAGTGTTTTTGTTATTCATGGTGGAAACTAATATTTCGTGGTAATGAGATGACTCAGTATGAGGGTTGACCACATCATAAAGGCCAAACATGTGAATAGAGGGTTGGGGCTTTGAGTCACGAAAATTTCAGCCTGATCTCCAAGGAGGGAAGAGGCAATGAGGATTAAGCTCAGCCTTGTGGCCAGTGAGCCAATCTATCATGCCCATGTAGTGAAATCCCAGCAAAAATTTTGCACACTGAAGCTCAGATGAGCTTATAGATTTTTTAAATACGGGTAAAATTAAAAGCATTTGTTTAATGGTCACTGTTCTACCTGTGTCATAGGTAGAAAAGCCTACCTCTTGGAGATTATGTTTAAACCCCCATATTTTCCTCTAGCAGTCTTATTTTTTTATGTTTAAAGTGTTGATCCATTTGAAATTAATTTTGCTGTAAAATATGAACTAGGGATACAACTTAATTTTTTTCAGATGGTTGCCCACTTATTGCAACATCATTTATTGTGTAATCTACCTTTTATTTATTGATTTGTAGCTAGTCTATTTTGAAACTTTTAGGCCTTTCAGTAAACTCGATTCGTGGTCTAATACCACACTGTTTTAACTATTGTAGCTTTAAAATATGCCTTACTGTCTGGTTGGGATAATTTCTTGCTAGTACTCTCGTTTTTCATGATTTTTTATTATTCTTGCCATTTTTTTTCATATGAGCTCTAGAATCAATTTTTTTCTTTGAATAGAAAAACAAGTCTGCTTTCTGATTTTAGTGGAGTGAATTAAATTTCCATATTAATTTAGGGAGATTTGACTTACTTAACATGTTGGATGTTGATTTCACAGATGGTAGCTCGTCCTTTTGGCTCCTTAGCCAAGCATATCATCAACTGTCTGAATTGTGGTTACTTCCATAGTGATCCAAGAAACTGGTATGAAATACCTTTCTATTTCTTTCTAATGTGAGCATTATTTGTCATGACTTTTTAAAGCCTTTTTTATATAGAACTTGAACGTTTCTTGATCATCTCTAGATATTTTAATGTTTTCTTTCACTTTATATCGCATATGACTGTTGTTTTATATGTGAAGACTGTTGGTTTCTATATTTTAATTTTGCTTTCAATCACCCAACTAAAATCTCCTAAAAGTTGTAATAACTTTTTAGTTGGCTCTCTAGTACTTTCTAGATAAACAATCATGACAGCTGCAAAAAATGATCATTTAAATTCTCTTTCCCCTTTGTACCCCTCATTTTTACTCCTTATTACGAATAGCTCCAGAATAAGAGTAATTAGTTTTGGTAACATGGTGTTACTATTCCTACATTCCACATTAGGTGGTTCCAAGAGACTTTGAAAAATTAAATGTGTATACTGTAATGCCTAGAATAACAACTAAAAAAAAAAAAACCAAGTTATATATTTTGTCAAAATGCAATAGGAAAATTGAAGTAAAATAATAAAAAATGTTCAAAAAAAAGAGAGAGGAAAGAGGAAACAAAGAAATTAAAGACAGAGAAAAAGAGAAAAGCAGAAAACAACAAAATGATAGACCTAAATACAGACACATCAATAATTACATTAAATGTAAATGTTTAGAATACGCCAATTAAAAGAGATAGAATAGGCTTTTTAAAAATGTCCCAACTATATGCTATCTATAAGAAACACACTTCAAGTATGATATAGGTGTGTTTGTGTGCATGCTCAGTCACTTCGGTCACGTCCAACTCTTTGCAACCCCATGGATGTCACCCACCAGTCTCCTCTCTCCATGGACTTTTCCAGGCAAGAATACTGGAGTGGGTTGCCATGCCCCAAATGGGAAAGATATACACATGGAAACAATAATCAACTGAAGATTGTTACTACTGTTGTTGTTTAGTCACTAAGTTGTGTCTGATTCTTTGTGATTCCATGGACTACAGCATGTCAAGCTCCCCTGAGGGTGGAATTTTCTAGGCAAGAATACTGGAGTGGGTTACCATGCACAATAATAGGAAAGTTACACACATGCAAGCAACAATCAATTGCAAACTGGAATTACTATTGTTGTTGTTGTTCAGTCGCTAAGTTGTCTCTTTGCGACCCTAAAGACTGTATTGGACTTCCCTGGTGGCTCAGATGGTAAAGCCTCTGCCTACAATGTGGGAGACCCAGGTTCAATCCCTAGGTCGCGAAGATCTCCTGGAGAAGGAAATGGCAACCCACTCCAGTATTCCTGCCTGGAAAATCCCATGGATGGAGGAGCCTGGTGGGCTAAAGTCCATGGGGTCGCAAAGAGTCAGGCATGACTAAGCGACTTCACTTCACTTCAGACTGTATGCAGCTTGTCTGGCTCCCCTGTCCTCTACTATCTCCCCAAGTTTGCTCAAATTCATTCAAGTCCATTGAGTTACTATATTGAGATCAAAGTAGACTTCAGAGTAATGAAATTACCAGGGATAAAAAAAGGATGCAAAGATAAAAGGGTCAATTCACTAAGACAACACTGTAGTCTTAAATGTATATATCAAACAATAGATCTTCAAAATACATCTTTCAAAAACTGGCAGAACTGAAAGGAGAAATAGGCAAGCTCAATTTGGAGACTTCAACACTCTTCTCTCAGTGATCAACAGAACTAGTGAAAAAAAAAAAAAAACAGCTAGAATATAGAAATCAACACTACCACAAATCAAGTAGATCTCGTTGATATTTATAGCTCACTCAACCCAACAGCAGAAAAATATACATTCTTTTCAGGTGCACATGGACCATTCATTAAGATAGACTATATTCTGGTTCATAAACCATAACAAATCTAAAAGAATTGAGTTTATACAAAATATACTCTCTGATCATAATCAGGAACAGACAGATAACTGGAAAATCTACAAACACTTGAAAACTAAACACTTTTTAAATGAACCATGACATACCAAATATATTTTGAATTGACAGAAAATGAAAATACAGCATATGAAAATTTGTGGGAAGAAGCAAGTGTGTTTCTTAGAAGAAAGTTTATAAAATCTTGTGCATAAAAGAAGAAAAGTCTCAAAAACTTCCGCTTCCAACTGAAGAAAATAAAAAAGAAGTGAAAAATAACCCCTCTTTTTGATTTTATAGACTGTAGCCCGCCAGGCTCCTCTATCCAAGGGATTCTCCAGGCAAGAATATTGGACTGGGCTACCATGCCCTCCTCCAGGGGATCTTCTTGACCCTAATTCACGGTCTCCTAGGTCTCCTGCATAGGCAGGTGGGTTCTTTACCCCTAGTGCCACCTGGGAAGCCCATTTAGCCATTTGGGAAATATAAAGGACACAGTGATAAAAGAATCTGCCTGCCAATGCAGGAGAAGTGGGTTTGATCCCTGGGTCAGGAAGATCCCCAGTCCATGGGCATGGACACAGGAGCCTGAGGCTGCAGCCCACGGGATAACAGAGTCAGACACAGCTGAGCATGAGCGTGCACACCACATATACAAATTAAAATTGTGGTGAGAAATACCACTAGATAACTATTAGAATGCTAAAATAAAAATAATGAAAACAACAAGTCCTACCAGGGATGTGGTAGAAGAGGTGGCAAGAATACACAGAAGAGCTGTACAAAAAAGATCTTCACGACCCAGATAATCATGATGTGATCACTAATCTAGAGCCAGACATCTTGGAATGTGAAGTCAAGTGGACCTTAGAAAGCATTACTACGAACAAAGCTAGTGGAGGTGATGGAATTCCAGTTGAGCTATTTCAAATCCTGAAAGATGATGCTGTGAAAGTGCTACACTCAATATGCCAGCAAATTTGTAAAACTCAGTAGTGGCCACAGGACTGGAAAAGGTCAATTTTCATTCCAGTTCCAAAGAAAGGCAATGCAAAAGAAT
>SJYV01051395.1:0-20548 GCA_006410875.1 Neotragus pygmaeus | reverse complement strand
TGCCCAACATCGCCCTGCAACAAGGTCCAGACTGTGTGCCGGCTGTGTCACACGGTCGTCCTGCCCCAAGGCCCGGGCTGTGTCCCGCGGCTGCCCTGCGTCAAGGTATGGGCTGTGTGCCGCGGTCACCCTTTGCCGAGATCCAGGCTGTGTTCTGCGGTCACGCTGCACCGAGGTCCGGGCTGTGTGAGGCAGTCGCCCTTCACCTAGGTCTGGAATGTGTGCCGTGTTCGCCCTTCACTGAAGTTTGGGCTGTCTGCTGCAGTTGTCCTTTGCCAAGGTCCAGGCTGTGTGCCACAGTCACCCTTCACCAAGGTCCAGGGCCTGTGCCGCCGTCACCTTTAGCTGAAGTCTGGGTGTATTCCTCCATAGCCTTGTGCCGAGGTTGTGGGGTGTGTGCCGCAGTCAACCTCTGCAGATGTCCAGGGCATGTGCCGCTCTTGCCCTGCACTGAAGTCCAGGGTGTGTGCTGCCATTTCCCTGTGCCGAGGTCCGGGGAGTGTGCCGCCGTCGCCCTGCGCCAAGGTTCGTGGCATGTCCCATGGTCCCCTTGTGCAGAGTTCCGTGGCGTGTGTTGTATTCGCCCTTCGCAGAGGTCCGGGCTGTGTCACGTGGTCACCCTGCACTGAGGTCCGTGCTGTGTGCCGTGGTCACCCATAGCCGAGGTCCAGACTGTGTGCTGCAGTCACCATGCACCAAGGTCCGGGGTGTGTCCCATGGTCGCCCTGTGCCGAAGACCAGTCTGTGTGCCGTGATAGCGCTGAACCGAGGTCCCAGCTGTGTTCTGTGGTCGCTGTGCACCAGGGTCCAGGCTGTGTAACTTGGATGGCCTGTGCCAAGGTCGGGCTGTGTGCCACGGTCGCCCTGCACTGAGGTCCGGTCTGTGTGCTGTGGTCGCCCTGTGCCGATGTTCATGAGTGTGCCAACATCGCCCTGCACTGAGGTCTGGGCTGTGTGCAGCAGTCGCCCTGCACTGAGTTCCCGGCTGTGTCCCACAGTCGTCATGCCCCGAGGTCCTGGATGTGTCCCACGGTCACCCTGCACATAGGTCCAGGCTGTGTGCTGTGGTAGCCCTGTGCCGAGGTCTGTGAGTGTGCCAACATTGCCCTGCACCGAGGTCCGTGCTGTGTGTCACAGTCTCCCTGACCTGAGATATGGACTGTTTGCCGCGGTCGCCCTACGCTGATGTCCGGGCTGTGTGCTGCAGTCACACTGTGATGCAGTCTGGGCTGTGTGCCACAGTGGCCCTGTGCTGAGGTCTGAACTGTGTGCCGCATTCGCCTGGACCCGAGGTCCGGGGTGTGTGCCGCCGTCGACCTGTGCCAAAGTCCGTGGTGTGTGCCGCCGACACCATGCACCAAGGTCCTGGGAGTGTGCCGCAGTCACCCAGCACCGAGGTCTGTGCTATGTGCTGCATTTGCCCTGCGCCGAGGTCCAGGGTGTGTGCCACAGTCACCCAGTGCCAAGGTCCGGGGTGTGTGCCGTGGTCACTCTGCACCGAGTTCCGGGGTGTGTGCCGTGGTCGTCCTGCACCGAAGTGCGAGCTGTGTGCCCAGGGCACCCTGCACCGAGGTTTGGGCTGTGTGCCGTGTTGGCCTGCGCCCACGTCCGGGCTGTGTGCCGCAGTTGCCATGTGATGAGTTCCGGGCTGTGTGCCACATATGCCCAGCAGCGAGGTCTGGGCTGTGTGCCGCGGTCACCCTGCACTGAGTCCAGGGCTGTGTGCCACCGTTGCCCTGTGCTGAGGTCCAGGGTGTGTACCTCCAGCACCCTGCACCGAGGTCCTGGGCGTGTGCCTCCGTCGCCCTTCACCGAGTCCAGGGTGTGTCCCGCTGTTGCCCTAAGCTGAGGTCCGGGGCATGTGCCACCATCACCCTGCCCTGAGGTCTGTGGCATGTGCCTCCATCTTCCTGCACCGAGGTCCGGGGAGTGTGCCCATGTCACCCTGCGATCAAGTCCGGGCTGTGTGCCACAGTCACCCTGTGCCATGGTCCCGGCTATGTGCCACGATAGCCCTGCCCCGAGGTCTGAGCTGTGTCCCACAGTCACCCTGCTCCGAGGTCCGAGCTGTGTGGCGCGGTCATCCAGTGCCAAGGTCTGGTCTATGGTTCGTGGTCTTCCTGCTTCAAAGTCAGGGCTGTGTGCCATTGTCGCCCTATGCCAAGGTCCTGGCTGTTTGCCACGGTTGCCCTGTGCTGACGTCCTGGCTGTGTGCTGCGGTCACCCCATGCCATGGTCCAGGCTGTGTGCCGTGGCCACCCTGCACCAAGGTCCGAGCTTTGTACTGCATTCATCTTGCCCTGAGGTCTGCGGTGTGTGCTGCCATTGCCCTGTGCTGAAATCTGTGGTGTGTGCTGTCGATGCACTGCACCGATGTCCAGGGAGTGTGCCACGGTCGTCCTGTGTTGAGGTCCGGGCTGTGTGCCATGGTCGCCCTGCACCGAGGTCCATGCTGTGTCCTGCGTTTGCCTGGCCCCGAGGTCCGTGGTGTATGATGCCATCCCCCTATGCCGAAGTCCGTGGTTTGTGTCACCGACGCCCTGCACCAATGTCCAGGGATTGTGCTGATGTTGCCCTGTACCGAGATCCGGTCTGTATGCTGTGGTCACTCTGCACTGAAGTCTGGCTGTGTGCCACCGTTGCCCTGTGCTGAAGTCTGGGCTGTGTCCCGTGGTTGCCCAGTACCGAGGTCCAGATTGTGTGCCACAGTCGCCATGTGCTGAAGTCAGGGCTGTGTGCTGCTGTCGCTCTGTGCCAAGGTCCAGGCTGTGGGCTGCGGTCTCACTGGGCCTAGTTCTGGGCTGTGTGCCGCCTTCGCCCTGCACTGAGGTCTGAGTTGTGTGCTGTGGTCTGCCGGCACTGACGTCCGGGCTTTGTGCCATGGTCGCCCTGTGCTGAGGTCCAGGGAGTGTGCTGCCATCGCCCTGTGCTGAGGTCTTGGACGTGTGCCCGCATTGCCCTGTGCCAAGGTCTGGGGCATGTGCGGCCATTGCCCTGCACCTAAGTCCAGGACGTGTGCCCCCATTGCCCTGTGCCGAGGTCCGGGGCGTGTGCCGCCATCGCCCTGCGCCAAAGTCTGGGACGTGTGCCCCCATCGCTCTGCACCGAGTGCTGGGGCGTGTGCCGCCATCTTCCTGCCCCGAGGTCTGGGGAATGTTCCGCGGTCGCCCTGAGCCAACGTCTGGGCTGTGTGCCATGGTCGCCCTGCGTTGAGGTCTGGGCTGTGTGCCGTGGACACCCTGCGCCAAGTTCCGGGCTGTGTTCCTTGGTTGCACTGTGCCGAGGTCTGGGCTGTGTTCCGCCATCGCCCTGTGCCGGGTTCGTGGTGTGTGCACCATTGCCTTGCACATAGTTATGGGGCATGTGCCCCCATAGCCCTGTGCCAAGTCTGGGTTGTGTGCCCCCATCACCCTGCACTGAAGTCTGAGGTGTGTGCTGCTGTCGCCCTGCGCTGATGTCCGGGGCGTGTGCCGCCTTCGTCTTTCGCCGAGGTCCGGACTGTATGCTGAAGTCGCCTGCGCTGAGATCGGGGCAGTGTGCAGCAGTCGCCTGTGCCGAGTTCCCAGCTCTGTGCTGCGGTCGCACTGTGCTGAGGTCCAGGGTGTGTTCCGCGGTCACCCTGCGCTGAGGTCTGGGGTGTGTGCTGCTGTCACGCTGCACCAATTTCTGGGGTGTGTGCTGCCGTGTTCCAGGCTGTTTTCAGCCATCGCCCTGCGCCAAAGTCCGAGGTGTGTGCTATAGTTGTGCTGCGCTGATGTCTGGGGTGATTGTTGCTATAGCCCTGCGCGGAAGTCCGGGCTGTGTGCTGCGGACGCCCTGCAATGAGGTCAGGGCTGTGTTCCGTGGTCGCCCTGCACCGAGGTCTGGGCTGTGTGCCACCATCACACTGTGCCGAGGTCCAGACTGTGTGCCGCAGTCAGCTTGTGCCGAGGTCCGTGCTGTGTCCCAGGGCCACACTGTGCTAAGGTCCATGCTGTCTGCTTCCTTCACTCTGCGCCAAAGTCCGGAACCTGTGCTGCCTTCGCCCTACGCAGAGTTTCAGGGCGTGTGCTGCCATCGCCCTTCACTGAGGTCTGGGGCATGTGCCATCATTACCCTACACCAAGGTCCGGGCTGTGTACCGTGGTCGCCCTACACCAAAGTCCGGGTTGTGTGCCACGGTCGCCTGCACCAAGGTCCGGGTTGTGTGCCATGGTCACACTGCACCGATGTCTGGGCTGTGTGCCACGGTTGGCCTGTACCAAGCTCCGGGCTGTGAGGCGCCATTGCACTGCGCCAAGGTTCGGGCCGTGTGCCGCTGTCACCCTGCGCTGAGGTCCGGGGCATGTGCCGCTGTCGCCCTAGCAGAGGTCCGGGGCGTGTGCTGCCGTCACCCTGCGTTGAGGTCTGGGGCCTCTGCCGCCATTGTCCTGCGATGAATTCTGGGGCATGTGCCACCTTTGCCCTGCACCGAGGTCCGCAGCATGTGCAGCACTCGCCCTGCACCAAGGTCCGGGGTGTGGACCGCCATCACCCTGCACCGAGGTCCAGGGCATGTGCAGCTGTCGCCCTGCTCCGAGATCCTTGCTGTGTTACGCAGTTGCCCTGTGATGCATTCCGGGCTGTGTGCCATGGTCACCCTCCGCCGATGTATGGGCTGTTTTCCACGGTCAGCCTGAGTTGAAGTCCGGGCTGTGTGCTGAGAACAGCCTGCTCCGAGTTCTGGGCTGTGTGCCACCATTGCCATGTTCCGAGGTCCAGGGAGTGTACTGCCGTTGCCCTGCACTGAGATCCGGGGCGTGTGCTGCCGTCGCTCTGTGCCAAGGTCCGGGCTGTGTGCCGTGCTCACCCTGCTCTGATATCCAGGCTGTGTGCCGTGGTTGCCCTGCACTGAAGTCCGGGTTGTGAGCCACGGTCACCCTTTGTCAAAGTCCGGGCTGTGGGCCCCTGTCGCCCTGTGTCGAGGACCAGGCTCTGTCCCGCGGTTGCCCTTCGAGGCAACCGGGCTCTGTACTGCAGTCACCAGGTGCCAAGGCCCGGGTTGTGTGCTGCGGTGGCCCAGCGCCGAGGTCCAGAATGTGTGCTACAGTTGCCTTGCCCCGAGGACCGGACTGTGTGCTGCGGTCACCATGCGCTGTGGTCCAGGCTTTGTGTCACTGTCGGACTGCACCGAGGTCCGGGCTGTGTGCCATTGTCACCCTGAGCAGATGTCTGGGCCGTGTGCCACCATCGCCCTGCCCTGAGATCCGGGGTGTGTGCCGCCCTCACGATACACCTAGGTTCATGGCATGTGCCGCAGTCACCCTGTGCTGAGGGTTGTGTCATGTGCCGTGGTCACCCTGCACCATGGTCTGACCTGTGTCCCGTGGTTGCCATGCACCGAGGTCCAGGCTGTGTGCCGCAGTGGCCCGGCATCGAGGTCCGAACTGTGTGGCACAGTCGCCGTGTGCCGAAGTCCAGGCTTTGTGTCACTGTCACCCTGCACCGAGGTGTGGGCTGTGTGCCATGGTCGCCCTTCACCAAGGTCTGGGCTGTGTGCCACTGTCGCCCTGTGCAGAGGTCCAGGACGTGTGCTGCCGTAGCCCTGTGCTGAGGTCCGGGGCGTGTGCCCATGTCGCCCTTCGTTGAGCTCCGGTGCATGGTCCGCTGTCACCTGCGCTGAGATCTGGGGAGTGTCCTGCCATCACCCTGCACCGAGGTCAGGGGCATGATCAGCCATCACCTTGAGATGAGGTCCAATACCTGTGCTGACATCACCTTGCACCGAGGTCTGGGGCGTGTGCCCTTGTCACCCTGTGCTGAGGTCCGGGGCATGTGCTGCAGTCTTCCTGCACCGAGGTCGGTGAGTGTGCTGACGTCGCCCTGCACCGAGGTCCGGGCTGTGTGCCACAGTCGCCCTGCACCGATTTCCCGGCTGTGTCCCACGGTCGTCCTGCTCCGAGTTATGGGCTGTATCCCACAGTCGCCCTGCGCGAAGGTCCGGGCTGTGTGCCGCAGTCGCCATGCGCCGAGGTCTGTTCTGTGTGACGTGGTCACCCTGCTCCGATGTCCAGGGTGTGTGCCGTGTTCGCCTGGACCTGAGGTCCGGGGTGTGTGCTGCTGTCGACCTGTGCCAAAGTCTGTGGTGTGTGCTGCCAATGCTGTGCACCAAGGTCCAGGGAGTGTACTGCCAAAACCCAACACCAAGGTTCGTGCTGTGTGCCGCAGTCGCCCTGCACCGAGGTCCGGGGTGTATGCCGCAGTGGACCTGTGCCAAGGTCTGGCGTGAGTGCCACGGTCGCCCTGTGCCGAATTCCGAGCTGTGTGCTGTGGGCGCCCTGTGCCGAGGTTTGGGCTGTGTGCTGCTGTCGGCCTGCGCCCAAGTCCGGGCTATGTGCCGCGGTTGCCCTGCACTGAGTTCTGGGCTGTATGCCACATTCGCATCACAGCGAGGTCCGGGCTGTGTGTCGCGGTCGCCCTGCACCGAGTTCAGCTCTGTGTGCTGCCGTCGCCCTGTGCCAAGGTCTGGGGTGTGTGCCTCTGTCACCCTGCGCCGAGGTCCGGGGCATATGCTGCCATCAACCTGCGCCAAGGACCAGGGTATGTGCCGCCGTCACTCTGAGCCAAGGTCCAGGGCATATACTGCTGTCACCCTGTCCCGAGGTCTGGGGCATGTGCCCCCGTCGCCCCATGCTGAGGTCTGTGGCATGTGCCACAGTCGTCCTGAACCATGGTCCGAGCAGTGTGCTGCAGTCATCGTGCGCTGAGGTCCGGGCTGTGTGCCACGGTCAACCTGCGCCCAGGTCCAGTCTGTGTACCGCTGTCACCCTGCGCTGAGGTCCAGGCTGTGTGCCGCCATCACCTCTGCTGAGGTCCGGGGCATGTGGCGCCGTCGCCATGCACCGAAGTCCGGGGCATGTTCCGCTGTCAACCTGAGCTGAGGTCTGGTGTGTGTGATGATGTCGCCCTGTGCTGAGGTCTGCGGGTGTGCCCCCATTGCCCTGCGCTGAGTTCCAGGGCGTGTGCTGCCATCTNGCGCCGTCGCCCTGCACCGAAGTCCAGGGCATGTTCCGCTGTCAACCTGAGCTGAGGTCTGGTGTGTGTGATGATGTCGCCCTGTGCTGAGGTCTGCGGGTGTGCCCCCATTGCCCTGCGCTGTGTTCCAGGGCGTGTGCTGCCGTCTTCCTGCATCGAGGTCCAGAGAGTGTGCTACAGTCGCCCTGCACGGAGGTCCCGGCTGTGTCCCTCAGTCGCCCTGACACAAGGTCCAGGCTGTGTCCTGTGGTCACTGTGCTCCGAGGTTCGAGCAGTGTGCCGCGGTTGCCCTGCACAAAGGTCCAGGCTGTTAGCCGCGGTCGCCTTGTGCTGAAGTCCGGGCTGTGTGCCGCACTGTCCCTGTGCTGACGTCCATGCTGTGTTACGTGATCACCCTGCGCCGAGGTCTGGGCTGTGGGCCACCATCACCCTGTGTCAAGGTCCGGAGCATATGCCGCCATCGCCCTGCGTCATGGTCCGTGGCGTGTGCCACAGTCACCCTGTTCAGAGTTCCGGGGCGTGTGATGCCATAGCCCTGTGCAGAGGTCTGGCACGAGTGCTGCTGTAGCTCTGCACCCAGGTCTGGGGCGTGTGCCCCTGTTGCCCTGTGCCGAGGTCCGAGGCGTGGGCCTCTGTCGCCATGCGCTGAGGTCTGGGGCCTGTGCTGCCATCGCCCTGTGCCGAAGTCCGGGCTGTGTGCCACGGTAGCCGTGTGCCAAGGTCCGGGCTGTGTGCTGCAGTTGCCCTGCGCCGTGGTCGCAGCTGAGTGCCGTGGTCGCCATGCCCCGAAGTCTGAGCTGTGTCCAGCGGTAGCCCTGCTCTGAGGTCTGAGCTGTGTGGCGCGGTCAACCTGTGCCAAGGTCCGGGCTTTGTGCTGTGGTCGCCCTATGCCGAGGTTCGGGTTGTGTGCCGTGTTGCCCTTTGCGGAGGTCCGGGCTGTTTGCCCTGGTCACTCTGTGCCGACATCCGGCCTGTGTGTCATGGGCGCCCTGCGCCTACATCGGCCTGTGTGTCGTGGTCGGCCTGGGATCAGGTCTGGGCTGTGTGCCGCAGTCAGCCTGGGATGAGGTATGGGCTGAGTGCCGCGGACAGACTACACCAAGATCCGAGCTTTGTGCCGCAGCCGCCCTGCACCGACGTCCAGGCTGTGTGCCGCAGTGGGCTTGTGCTCAGATCCGGGCTGTGTGCCACGGTTGGCCTGTGCCGAGGTCCAGGCTGTGTGGCATGCTCGCCCTGCACCGATGTCTGGGCTGTTTCCTGCCTTCACCCTACGCCGAGGTCCAGACTGGATGCCGCGGTCACTCTGCGCTGAGATCCAGGCTATGTGCCGTGGTTGCCTGTGCTGAGGTCCTGGCTCTGTACCACGGTCGCACTGCGCCGAGGTCCAGGCTGTGTTCCATGGTCACCCTTCACTGAGCTCCTGGGTGTGTGCTGCCGTCATGCTGCACCGATTTCTGAAGTGTGTGCTGCCGAGGTCCAGGCTGTGTGCAGCCATCACCCGGCGTCGAAGTCCGAGTTGTGTGCTACAGTAACGCTGCGCCAATGTCTGGGCTGAGTGCTGCCATTGCCCTGCACGGAACTCTGGGCTGTGTTCTGCAGTCACCCTGCGTCGAGTTCCGGACTGTGTGCTGCGGTTGTCCAGCACTGAAGTCCGGGCTGTGTGCCGTGGTTGCCCTGCACCAAGGTCCAGTTGTGTTCTGCGGTCGCCCTGTGCCAAAATCTGGACTGTGTGTCATGGTCACTCTGCACCGAGGTCGGGACTGTGTGCCGCAGTTGCCCTGCACTGTAGTCCGGGCTGTGTGCTGTGGTCACCCGGTACCGAGGTCCGGGCTGTGTTCTGTGGTAGCCCTGCGCTAAGGTCTGGGCTGTGTGCCACAGTCCGCCTGCTCCGAGGTCCGGGATTTGTGCAGCTGTTGCCCTGTTCCAAGGTCTGGGCTTTGTGCCACTGTGGCCTTGCACCGAGGTCCAGGGTGTGTGCCACCATTGCCCTGAGCTGAGGTCTGGGCTGTGTGCCCTGGGCACCCTGTGCCGAAGTCCAAACTGTGTGCAGCGGTCAGCTGGCGCCCAGGTCCAGACTGTGTGCAACTGTCGCCCTGCTCCTAGTCTGGTCTGTGTGCCACCTTTGCCCTGTGCCGAGGTCTGAGTTGTGTGCCGCAGTCTGCCGGCACAAAGGTCTGTGCTCTGTGCAGTGGTCACACTGTGCCGAGGTCCGGGCTTTGTTCCACCGTGGCCTTGCGCTGAGGTCCGGGGCATGTGCTGCCATCGCCCTGCGCTGATGTCTGGAATGTGTGCCCCCGTCACCCTACACTGACTTCTGGGGCGTGTGCCACAGTCTTCCTGGGCCGAGGTCCGGGAAATGTGCCGCGGTCACCCTGCGCCAATGTCCCGGCTGTGTGCCGCAGTCGCCCTTTGCCGAGGTCTGGGCTGTGTTCCTTGGTCACCCTGCACCAAGGTCTCGGCTCTGTGCCACCATCGCCCTGTGTCAAAATCCAGGGCTTGTGCCGCTGTTGCCCTATGCCAAGGTCCATGGTGTGTACGCCTTTGCCCTGTGCATAGTTACGGGGCGTGTGCTGCCATAGTCCTGTGCCAAGGTCCGGGGCTTGTGCTGCCATAGCCCTGCGCCGCAGTCCGTGGCATGTTCCCCCATCGCCCTGTGTCGAGGTCCGAGGCATGTGCCACCGTCGCCTTGCGCTGAGGTCCAGGGCGTGTGATGCCATCATCCTACACTGAGGTTCAGTCTGTGTGCCACCGTCACCCTGCCCTGAGTTCCAGGATGTGCGCCTGGGTCACCCTACTCCGATGTCTGGGCTATGTGCCACAGGCACACTGCGCCAACACCCGGGCTGTGTGCCACGGTCGGCCTGGGCACAGGTCTGGGCTGTGTGCCATGGTCGGACTGTGCCGAGATCCAGGCTGTGTGCTGCTGGCGTCCTGTGCCCTGGTCTTGGCTGTGTGCCATGATCAGCTTGCGCCCTGGTCTTGGCTGTGCGCCGCGGTTGGCCTGTGCCGAGGTCCGGGCCGTGTTCCGCAGTTGCCCTGCACTGAGGTCAGGGCTGTGGGCCACCTTCACCCTTCGCTGAGGTCCAGACTGTATGCCACGGTCGCCTGCACCGAGATCCGGGCTGTGTGCAGCTGTCGCCTTTGCCGAGGTCCAAGCTCTGTGCTGTGGTCACACTGTGCCGAGGTCCAGGCTGTGTTCTGTGCTCACCCTGCACTGAAGTCTGGGGTGTGTGCGGCCATCACGCTGCACCGATTTCTGGTGTGTGTGCCGCGGAGGTCCATGCTTTGTGCAGCCATCGCCCTGCGCCGAAGTGCGAGGTGTGTACTACAGTCGCACTGCACCAGTGTCTGTGGTGAGTGCCAACATTGCCCTGCGTGGAAGTCAAGGCTCTGTGCCACAGACGCTCTGCGACGAGGTCCGGGCTTTGTTCCATGGTCGCCCTGCACCACGGTTTGGGCTATGTGCCGCCATCACCCTGTGCTGAAGTCCGTGCTGTGTGCCACGTTCGCCTGCGCTGAGGTCCGGGCTGTGTCCCAGGGCCACACTGCGACAAGGTCTAGGCTGTTTGCCTCTTTCACCTTGCGCCGAAGTCTGGAACCTGTGCCGCCTTCGCCCTGCACTGAGGTGCATGGTGTGTGCCTCCATTGCCCTGCACAGAGGTCTGGGGTGTATGCTGCCATCGCCCTTCACTGAGGTCCAGGGCATGTGCTGCCATCGCCCTGCACCGAGGTCCGGAGGGTGTGCCCCCGTCACCCTGCGCTGAGGTCCGGGGCATGTGCCGCCATATACCTGTGCCGAGGTCCCGGTAATGGGCCACGGTCACCCTGACCCGATGTATGGGGTGTGTGCTGTGGTCACCCTGCGCTGAGTTCCGGGCTGTGTGCCACGGTCACCCTGCGCTGAGTTCTGGGCTGTGTGCCCTGGTTGCCCTGCGCTGAGGTCTGCTCTGTGTGCTGCAGTCGCCCTGCGCCCAGGTCCGGGCTGTGTGCTGCGGTCGTCTGGCCCCGTGATCCAGTCTGTGTGCAGTGGTCACCCTGTGCCGAGGTCCGGTGTGTGTTCTGTGGCTGCCCTGCCCCGAAGTCCAGAAGGTGTTCTGCGGTGGCTCTGTGCCGAGGTCCGGGCTGTTTGCCACAGCTGCCCTGCACCGAAGTCCGGGCTGTGTGCCACGGTTGCCTGTTACCAAAGTCCGGACTGTGTGCCACAGTCCCCCTGTGCTGAAGTCAGGGCTGGGTGCCTCAGTCTCCCTGCGCCGAGGTCCGGAGTGTGAGCCGCTGTCACCCTGCGAGGAGGTCTGGAGTGTGTTCTGTGGTCTCTCTCGTGATGTGTGCCGCGGTTGCCCTGGTCCCAGTCCCGGGATGTGTGTACTGAGCGCCCTGCACCAAGGTCGAGGCTGTGTGCGGTGGTCGGTCTGCGCCCAGGTCTGTGCTGTGTGCCACGGTTGCACTGCACCTAGTTCTGAGCTGTGTGCTGCCTTCGCCCTATGCTGAGGTGTGAGTTGTGTGCCACAGTCTGCTGTCATCGAGGTCCCGGCTTTGTGCCACAGTCACCCTGTGCCAAGGTCCAGGCTTTGTGCCACCATGGCCTTGTGCCAAGGTCTGGGATGTGTGCGGTCATCACCCTGCACCAAAGTCCTGGGCGTGTGCCATTGTCGCCTTGCACTGAGGTCTGGGGCATGTGTCGTGCTCGCCCTTCGCAGAGGTACGGGCTGTGTCCCACGGTCACCCTGCACTGAGGTCTGGGCTGTGTGCTGTGGTCACCCATAGCTGAGGTCCAGACTGTGTGCTGTGGTTGTCATGCACCGAGGTCCATGGTATGTGTCATGGTCGGCCTGCGTCGAGACCCGATCTGTGTGCCGCGGTCACCCTGTGCCGAGGTGCGGGCTGTGTTCCATGGTTGCCCTGTGCCAGGGTCCAGGCTGTGTACCTCGGACACCCTGTGCCAAGTCCGGGCTGTGTGCCACGGTTGCCTGGTACTGAGGTCCAGGCTGTGTGCCGTGGTCGCCCTGCACTGAGGTCCAGGTTGTGTGCCGTGGTCACCTTGCACCAAAGTTCAGGCTGTGTACCATGGTCGCCCTGCACCAAGGCCCGGGTTGTGTGCCACAGTCGACCTGCGTAGAAGTCGAGGCTGTGTGCCACGTTCGCCCTGTGCCAAGGACCGTGCTGTGGGCTGCAGTCGCCCTGCGATGTGAACCAGACTGTGTGTCGCGGTCACCGTGAGCTGAGGACTAGGCTTTGTGTCACTGTCGCTCTGCACCGAGGTCCGGGATGTGTGTCGTGGTCACCCTGCACCGAGGTTCGGGCTGTGTGCCACCATCGCCCTGTGCAAATGTCCAAGGTGTGTGCCGCTGTCGCCCTGTGCAGAAGTCTGGGGCTTTTGCCACCGTCACCCTGCATAGAGGTCCGGGGCATGTGCCGCCATCTCCCTGCACCGAGGTCATGGCTGTGCTGCCGTTGCCATGCTTTGAGGTCCAGGGCGTGTGCCGCCATCACCCTGCACCGAGGTCCGGGATGTGTGCCACTGTTGCCCTGCGCCGAGGTCCTGGCTGTGTTCAGTGGTCACCTGTGATGAGTTCCGAGCTGTGTGCCACGGTCAGACTGCGCCGAGTTCCAGGCTGTGTGCTGCAGTCTGCCTGTGCTGAGGTCCGTGCTTTGTGCCGAGGTGGGCCTGCGACGAGGTCTGGGGTGTTTGCTGCCCTCGCCCTGCGCCAAGGTCTGGGGCATGTGCCAGCATCGCCCTGTGCCGAGATCCAGATGAGTGCCACCATTGCCATGTGTCAAGGTCCAGGGCATGTGCCACCATCACCCTGTACCGAGGTCCCGGCTGTGTGCTGCTGTCGCCCCGCACCGAGGTCCAGCCTGTGTGCCGCCGTCACCCTGTGCTGAGGCCTAGCCTGTGTGCCACCATTGCCCTGTGCCGAGGTCCAGCCTGTGTGCTGCGGTCACCTGCACCAAGGTCCAGGCTGTGTGCCATGGTCACACTGCCCTGATATCCTGGCTGTGTGCCATGGTTGGCCTGCGTCGAGCTCCGGGCTGTGTGACGCCATCGCCCAGTGCCGAAGTTTGGGCGGTGTGCTGCCGTCACGCTGCGCCAAGGTCCGGGGCATGTGCCACTGTTGCCCTGCACAGATGTCTGGAGCGTGTGCTGCCATCACCCTGTGCTGAGGTCTGGGGCCTGTGCCGCCGTTGTCCTGTGATGAGTTCCAGGGCAGGTGCTGCCCTTGTCCTGCGCCGAGATCCGGGGCATGTGCAGCACTCGCCCTGTACCAAGCTCTGGGGTGTGGACCACCATCACCCTGCGCCGAGGTCCAGGGCGTGTGCCGCTGTCGCCCTGCTCCAAGATCCTGGCTGTTTGACAGGGTCACCCTGAGACACATTCCAGGCTGTGTGCCATGGTCACCCTCCGCTGATGTACGGGCTGTTTGCCATGGTTGGCCTGAGCCAAAGTCCTGGCTGTGTGCTGAGAATGGTCTGCTCCGAGGTCCAGGCTATGTGCCACCATCGCCATGTGCTGAGGTCCAGGGTATGTACCGCCATTGCCCTACACTGAGATCTAGGACATGCGCTACCATTGCCCTGCGTCGAAGTCCAGGGTGTGTGATGCCGTCACCATGTGCCGAGGCCTAGTGCGTGTGCCATCGTCACCCGGCACTGAGGTTCAGGGGGTGTTCCTCTATCGCCCAGAGCCGAGGTTTGGGGCGTGTGGCGCTGTCACCCTAATCCGAGGTCTGGGGTGTGTCCTGCCGTCACTCTGTGCCGAGGTCCAGGCTGTGTGCCGCGGTCACCCTGCTCCAATATCCTGGCTGTGTGCCGTGATCACCCTGTGCCAAATTCCGGGCTGTGGGCCACTGTCACCCTGCATCGAGGACTGGGCTCTGTCCCGCAGTCGCCCTTCGACGCGAACCAGGCTCTGTACCACGGTCGCCAGGCACGGAGTCCCGGGTTGTGTGCTGTGGTGGCCCGGCACTGAGGTCCAGAATGTGTGCTACGGCCACCCTGCACCAAGGACTTGACTGTATACCGCAGTCACTGTGCACTGAGGTCCAGGCTTTGGGTCACTGTCGCACTGCACCGAGGTACGGGCTGTGTGCCGATGTCGCCCTGAGCAGATGTCTGGGCCTTGTGCCGCCGTCACCCTGCCCAGAGGTCCGGGGTGTGTGCCATCCTCGCGATACGCCTAGGTTCATGGCATGTGCCACCGTCACCCTGTGCTGAGGGTTGCGGCGTGTACTCTGGTCGCCCTGAACCATGGTCTGGCCTGTGTCCTGCAGCTGCCCTGCACCGAGGTCCGGGCTGTGTGTAGCGGTGGCCCAGCACCAAGGTCCTAACTGTGTGCCACAGTCACCGTGCACCGAGGTCCAGGCTTTGTGTCACTGTCACCCTGCACCGAGGTGCAGGTTGTCTGCCGCGGTCACCCTTCACCAAAGTCTGGGCTGTGTGCCATGTCGCCCTGCGCAGAGGTCCGGGGTGTGTGCCGCCATAGCCCTGTGCCGAGGTCTGGGGCGTGTGCTGCCATAGCCCTGTGCAGAGGTCCGGGGAGTGTGCCCACGTAGCCCTGCATTGAAATCCGGTGCGTGAGCCACTGTCGCCTCTGCCGAGGTCTGGGGAGTGTGCTTCCATCACCCTGCACTGGGGTCAGGCACGTGATCAGCCATCGCCTTAAGCTGAGGTCCGGTACCTGTGCCAACGTCACCCTGCGCCGAGGTCTGGGGCGTGTGCACTTGTCGCCCTGCACCGTGGTCCAGGGCATGTGCTGCAGTCTTCCTGCCCGAGGTCCGTGAGTGTGCCAACGTCACCCTGCACTGAGTTCCCAGCTGTGTCCCGCCATAGTCCTGCCCCGAGGTCCAGGCTATGTGACGTGGTCACCCTCGCAAAGGTCCAGGCTGTGTGCCGCAGTTGCCCTGTGGCAAGGTCTGGGCTGTGTGACATGGTCACCCTGCTACGAGGTCCGGGGTGTGTGCCGCATTTGCCTGGACCTGAGGTCCGGGGTGTGTGCCACCCTCGACCTGTGCCAAAGTCTGTGGTGTGTGCCGCCGACGCCGTGCACCAAGGACCAGGGAGTGTGCCGCCATCGCCCAGCACTGAGGTCCATGCTGTGTGCCACAGTCGCACTGCGCCGAGGTCTGGGGTGTGTGCCGCAGTCACCCTTCACCAAGGTGCGGGGTGTGTGCCGCGGTTGCTCTGCGCCGAGTTCCGGGGTGTGTGCCGCCATCGGCCTGCACCCACGTCCGGGCTGTGTGCCGTGGTTTCCCTGCGCCAAGTTCTGGCCTGTATGCCACATTCGCACTGCAGCGAGGTCCGGGCTGTGTGCCGCGGTCACCCTGTGCCGAGTTCAGGGCTGTGTGCCGCCATCGCCCTGTGCCGAGGACCAGGGTGTGTGCCTCCATCGCCCTGCCCCGAGGTCCAGGGTATGTGCCGCTGTCACCCTGTGCCGAGGTCCGGGGTGTGTGCCGCCATCACCCTGCACTGAGGTGTGGGGTGTTGGCCGCGGTCGACCTGTGCCAAGGACCTGGGTGTTGAAGCCGTCGCCCTGCACCGAGGTTCGGGCTGTGTGACGCGGTCGCCCTGCACTGAGTTCTGGGCTATGTGCTGCAGGTGCCCTGCAACAAGGACCAAGATGTGTGCTGCTGTCGCCCTTCGACGTGAACCAGGCTGTGTACTGCAGTGGCCAGGCGCCGAAGTCGGGGTTGTGTGCCACTGTGGCCAGCACTGAGGTCTGGAATCTGTGCCGCTGTCGCCCTGCACCAATGTCTGGGCTGTGTGCTGCAGGCGCCATGCACTGAGGTTCAGGCTCTGTGCTGCAGTCGCCCTGCACCGACGTCTGGGCTGTGTGTCACGATCGCCCTTCACCGAGGTCCAGACTGTGTGCCGCAGTCAGCCTGTGATGAGGTCCGGGCTATTTGCCGCAGTCGCCCTGCGTCGAAGTCAGGGCTGTGTGCCACACTCGCCCTGTGCAGAGGTACGGGCTGTGTGCTGCGGTCACCCTGTGCCAAGGTTCTGGTTGTGTTACGCGGTCGCCATCGGTCAAGGTCTGTGCCGAGGTCGGCCTGCACCAAGGTTCAGGCTGTGTGCTGCGGTTGACCTGTGCCGAGGTGCGGGGAGTGTGTTGCAGTCACCCTTCATCAAGGTCTGGGGAGTGTATCACGGTCGCCCTTCGCCGAGGTCCAGCCTGAATGTCACGGTCACCCTGCTCCGAGGTCCCGACTGTGTTCCGCGGTTGGCTAGCAACGAGTTCCAGGCTGTGTTACGTGGTCACCCTTCCCTGAGTTCTGGGCTGTGTGCCGCGGTCACCCTGCGCCAAGGTCCGGGCTGTGTGCTGCGGTTGCCCTTCACTGAGGATCGGGCTGTGTGCCTCGGTCACTCTTCACTGTTGTTCGGACTCTGTGCCATGGTTGCTCTGCACTGAGTCCAGGCTGTGTTCCGCCCTCGGCTTGCAACAAGTTCCGGGCTCTGTGCCGTGTTCCCTCTCTGCCGAGGTCCGTGCTGTTTCCCACAGTCGCCCTGTTCCAAGGTCCGGGCTGTGTGCCAAGGTCACCATCTCCCCAGGTCCGGGTTGTTTACCGCAGTCGCCCTGTGCCGAGGTCCGGCCTGTGTTCTACCCTCGTCTTGCAACCTGTTCCCATCTCTGTGCCACGGTTCTTCTTTGCCAAGTTCCGGGCTGTGTGCTGTGGTAGCCTTCTAAAGAAGTCCGGGCTGTGTTCCACGGTCACCTGAGATGAGGTCCGGGCTGTATTCCGCGGTCGTCCTGAGCCGATGTTCGGCCTGTGTTCTGCAGTCGCCCTGCGCTAAGGTCCGTCCTGTGGGCCACGGTGGCCCTGTGCCGAGGTCCGGCCTGTGTGCTGTGGTCACACTGCGCCAAGGTCCAGGCTTCGTGCCATAGTCACACCGCGCCGAGGTCTGGCCTAAGTGCCGCTGTCATCCTGCGCCAAAATCCAGCCTGAGTGCCACAGTGACCCTGTTCCGTGGTCCGGGCTGTATTCTGCACTCGGCTAGCGATGAGTTCTGGGCTGTGTGATGCGGTCGCTCTTCACTGAGTTTCGGGCTGTGTGTCCTAGTTGCCCTTCGCCAAGGTCCGGGCTGTGTGCCGTGGTCGTCCTGCGCCGAAGTCCGGGCTGTGTTACCTGGTTGGCTAGTGACGAGTTACAGGCTCTGTGCCGTGTGCTGCCTGTAGAGTTTTCTGGGCTGTGTTCTGCGGTCGCCCTGTGCCGAGGTGTGTGCTGTGTTCTGCGCTTGGCTAGCGACGAGTTCTGAGCTCTGTGCCACGGTCGCCATGCACAGATTTCCGGGCTGTGTGCTGTGAGCAACCTGCGCTGAGGTTTGGGCTGTGTGCTGCAGTAGCCTTGCTCCAAGGTCCGGGCTGTGTTTCGCAGTCACCCAGCGCTGGTGTTCGGGCTGTGTGCTGCGGTCGCCATCACCTGAGGTCCGTGATGTGTGCCAGGGTCGCCCTGTGCCGAGGGCAATGCTGTGTGCCTCAGTCGCTCTTCACTGATGTTCGGGGTTTGTGCCGCGGTCACCCTGAGCCAAGGTCCGGGCTCTTGCCCGGGTCGGCCTGAGCAGAAATCCGGCCTGTGTTCCCTGATCACCCTGCCCCGAGGTCCAGCCTGTGTGCCACGGTCGCACTGCGCCGAGGTCCAGCCTCTGTGCTGCTGCCGCCCTGCGCTGATGTCCATCCTGTGTGCCACTTTCACCCTGCGCCGAGGTCCAGCCTGTGTTCCACGGTCGGCTAGCGACGAGTTCCAGGATGTGTGACGCGGTCGCCCTGCACTGAGTTTTGGACTGTGTGCCTCAGTTGCCCTTCACCAAGTTCTGGGCTGTGTGCCGTGGTCGCCCTGCAATGATGTCGGGCATGTTTTCCGTGATCGCCCTACACTGTGGTCCTAGCTGTGTTTCGCAGTCGACTAGCAACGAGTTCCATGCTCTGTGTAGCCGTCCCCCTGCACAGATGTCTGGGCTGTGTGCTGCGGTTGCCCTTCACTGAAGTTCGGTCTGTGTGCTACGGTAGCCCTGCGCTAAGGTCCGGGCTGTGTTCCTTGGTTGGCTGGCGACGAGTTCCGGGCTGTGTGCCACAGTCGCCCTTCCCTGAAGTTCGGGCTGTGTGCTGCGGTCGCCCTGCACCCAGATCAGGGCTGTGTGCCACGCTCGCCCATGCAGAGGTTCGGCCTGTGTACCGCGGTCGCCCAGTGAGGAGTTCCTGGCTGTGTTCTGCGGTTGGCTAGCAACGAGTTCCAAGCTCTGTGCCACGGTGGCCCTGCACAGATTTTTGGGCTGTGTGACGCGGTTGCCCTTCACTGAATTTGAGCTGTGTGACACGGTCGCCCTGTGCCGAGGTCCAGTCTGTGTGACACGGTATCCTTGAACCGAGTTCCGGGCTGTCTGCCACAGTAGACTTGCGCAGAGGTCCAGGCTGTGTGCTGCAGTTGCCCTGCACTGATGTCCCGTCTGTGTGCCATGGTCGCCATGCCCCCAGGTCAGTGCTAGGTGACAGGGTCACCCTGCGCTGAGGTCCGTGCTGTGTGCCTCGGTCGCTCTTCACTGTGGTTCGGGCTGTGTGCCATGGTCACCCTGCACCGAGTCCAGGCTGTGTTTCGCCCTCAGTTTGCGACGAGTTCCGGGCTCTCTGCCGCGTTCCCTGTGACGATGCCTGGGTTGTGTGCCACAGTCGCCCTGTTCTGAGGTCTAGGCTGTGTGCCAAGGTAGCTTTCTGCAAAGTTCCGGGCTGTGTGCCATGGTTGCCCTGTTCCGAGGTCCGGGCTGTGTGCCGATGTCGCCATCTCCCCAGGTCCGGACTGTGGGCCGTGGTCGCCCTGTGCCGAGGTCCGGCCTGTGTTCCGCCTTCGGCTTGCGACCTGTTCCCGGCTCTGTGCCACGGTTCCTCTTTACCAAGGTCCGGGCTGTGTACCGCGGTAGCCTTCTCAAGAAGTCTGGGGTGTGTGCCACAGTCCCCTGCGCTGAGATCCGGCCTGTATGCCGCGGTCCCCCTGAGCCGATGTCCGGCCTGTGTGCCACATTGGCCCTGTGCCGAGGTCGAGCCTGTGAGCCGCTGTCGCCCTGTGCTGAGGTCCGGTCTGTGTGCCACCTTCACCCTGTGCCGAGGTCCGGGCTGTGTTCCGCGGTCGACTAGTGACGATTTCCGGGCTGTGTCATGTGGTCGCCCTTCGCTCAGTTTCGGGTTGTGTGCCTCAGTTGCCCTTCGCAGAGGTCCGGGCTGTGTGCCGTGGTGGCCCTGCCACAAGGTCCAGGCTGTTTTCCATGGTTGCCCTGCGCTGAGTTCCTGGCTGTGTTTCACAGTCGACTAGCAACGAGTTCCAGGCTCTGTGCCGCTATCGCCCTGCACAGATTTCTGGGCTGTGTGCTGTGGTTGCCCTTGACTGAGGTTCAGGCTGTGTGCCATTGTAGCCCTGTGCTAAGGCCCGGGCTGTGTTCCTCGGTCGGCTGGCAACGTGTTTTGGGCTGTGTGCCACAGTCGCCCTTCACTGAAGTTTGGGCTGTGTGCCACGGTCGCCCTGCGCCGAGGTCTGGGCTGTGTGCTGCGCTCGCCCTGGGCAGAGGTCTGGCCTGTGTGCCGCAGTCGCCCAGTGAGGAGGTCCGGGCTCTTTTCCACGTTTGGCTAGCCACTAGTTCCAAACTCTGTGCCACAGTGGCCCTGCACAGATTTTTGGGCTGTGTGCCGTGGTCGCACTTCACTGAAGTTTGGGCTGTAGGCCACGGTTGCCCTGAGCCGAGGTCCATGCTGTGTGCCGTGGTCACCCTGCGCCGAGGTCCAGGGCTGTGTTCGGCAGTCAGCTAGGGACATGTTCTGGGCTGTGTGCCACAGTCGCCCTTAACTGAGGTTCAGGCTGTGTGCCTCAGTCGCCCTGCGCCGAGGTTTGGTCTGTGTGACGCGGTTGCCCTTGCCGAGGTCCGGGCTGTGTTTGCGGTTTGCTAGCGATGAGTTCCGTGCTCTGTGCCACTGTCGCCCTGCACAGATTTCTGGGCTGTGTGCTGCAGTCACCCTTCACTGAAGTTCGGCCTGTGTGCCACGGTCGCTTTGCACCAAGGTCCACGCAGTGTGCTGCGGTCGCCTGCCCCGAGGTCCGGCCTGTGTGCCACGGTCTGCCTATGCCGAGGTCCGGGCTGTTTACTGCAATCGAATGGAGACGAGTTCCATCCTGTTTGCCGTGGTCACCTTGCGCCATGGTCCGAGCTGTGTTCTGCGGTCGGCTAGCGATGAGGTCCGAGCTCTATACCCCAGTCGCCCTGCACAGATTTCCGGGCTGTGTGCCATGGTCTCCCTTCACTGAGGTTCAGGCTGTGTGCCGCGGTCACCCTGGGCCGAGGTTCGGTCTTTGCGCCACGGTAGCCATGAACCGAATTCCGGGCTGTGTGCCACATTCACCCTTCACTGAGGTTCGGGCTGTGTGGTGCGGATGAATTGCACCGAGTTTCGGGCTGTGTGCCATGTTAGCCTTGGGCCGAGGTCCGGGCTGTGTGCTGCAGTCGCCCTGCGCTGATGTCTCGTCTGTGTCCCGTGGTGGCCATCTCCCGAGGTCGGTGCTGTGTGCCAGGGTCGCCCTTCACC